>JASPKZ010008329.1:0-30000 GCA_030220185.1 Diploptera punctata
TCAGAGCCAATCCTTATCCCGAAGTTACGGATCAAATTTGCCGACTTCCCTTACCTACATTAATCTATCGACTAGAGGCTCTCAACCTCGGAGACCTGCTGCGGATATGGGTACGATCCGGCGCGACGACTCCGCGTGGCCCTACCCGGATTTTCAAGGTCCGAGGGGACGACCCGGACACCGCAGCAACTGCGGTGCTCTTCGCGTTCCAAACCCTATCTCCCTGCTAGAGGATTCCAGGGAACTCGAACGCTTATGCAGAACAGAAAACTCTGCCCGGGTCTCCCGACGGCGTCTCCGGGTCCTTTCGGGTTACCCCGACGAGCTACTCTTAATGAGAGCCCGGATATCGGTTCCGCTGCCGGGTTCCGGAATAGGAACCGGATTCCCTTTCGCCCAGCGAGGAGGGGTAAATCACACAGATAAAATCCCCCTCGTGGTCACAGGATTTCTCCTGGGGCTTAGGATCGACTGAGTCGTGTGCAACGGCTGTTCACACGAAACCCTTCTCCACATCAGTCCTCCAGGACCTCGCTCGAGTATTTGACTACTACCACCAAGATCTGCACCGGGGTTGGCTCCAGGCAGGCTCACGCCCAGACCCTTCCGCGCACACCGCCGCGCCCTCCTACTCGCCGGGGCTTCGCACCGGTTCGTACCGGCTTACTGCCTACCGGCGGCCGGGTATAGGCACAGAGCTTTAGCGCCATCCATTTTCAGGGCTAGTTGCTTCGGCAGGTGAGTTGTTACACACTCCTTAGCGGATTTCCGACTTCCATGGCCACCGTCCTGCTGTCTTAAGCAACCAACGCTTTCATGGTATCCCATGAGCTCCGGTTTAGGCGCCTTAACCCGGCGTTTGGTTCATCCCACAGCGCCAGTTCTGCTTACCAAAAATGGCCCACTTGGCACCCTGATCCTTTGCTCTCGCGGCTTCGGTCAAGAAAGCCGGAGATCTCACCCATTTAAAGTTTGAGAATAGGTTGAGGTCGTTTCGGCCCCCAAGGCCTCTAATCATTTTCGCTTCACGACAATGAGACCTCCCTCCTCCTGTTCAAAAACGATTGCCAGCTAATCCTGATGGAAACCACTTCGGTAGGGAACCAGCTACTAGATGGTTCGATTAGTCCCTTTCGCCCTCTATACCCCAGCTCTGACGAATCGATTTGCACGTTTCAGAATCGTCTGCGGACCTCCTACCATGGTTTCTACCCCTGACTTCGTCCTGCTCATTAGCATAGGGTTCACCATCTTTCGGGTCCCAACGTGTGCGCTCAGAGTGCGCCTGCGGCCGTGGCCGAGGCGCCCCGGGAGTGCGGCCCGAGCACGAAGCCCAAGGCATCCTCCCACAGGCGTGTTGTGCGCCCCGCTTTCACTGCGCCCCCGGTTTTAGCATATTGCTCCCAGCGACTCGCGCCGCATGTTAGACCCCTTGGTCCGTGTTTCAAGACGGGTCGGGAAAAGAGTCCGAAGCAATAAGCGCCGATGACGGGAGACGGCCACCGTTCGAGGACAACCGGCAGACCAACAGCCGAAGCGGGCCGGGGACGTGGGCGGAAGCCACGGCACCCAGGCCACAGACATCAGGCTTGCCCGCCGGGCCCGAAACGCTCTCTCGACGAGCGAAAGGGGATCCCACAAGGGTCCCCCAAGGGGGTCATGGGGGTCGGGGTCCCCAAGGGGGTCCCCGAAGGGGCCCCCCAAGGGTTCCCCCAAGGCGTTCCCCAAGGGTCCCCCAAGGGGATCTCTCAAGGGTCCCCCAAGGGGGTCTCCCAAGTGTCCCCCAAGTGTCCCCCAAGGGTCCCCCAAGGGTCCCCCAAGGGTCCCCCAAGGGTCCCCAAAGGAAATCCCCAAGGGGGGTCCACCCCAAGGGTCCCCCAAGGATCCCCCAAGGGGATCCCCCAAGGGTCCCCCAAGGGTACCCCAAGGGTCCCCCAAGGGTCCCCAAGGATCCCCCAAGGGTCCGCCAAGGGTCCCACAAGGGGATCCCCCACGTGTCCCCAAAGGGGTCCCCAAGGGGGGTCCCCCAAGGTCCCCCCAAGGGTCCCCAAGGGGATCCCCCAAGGGTCCCCAAAGGGTTCCCCAAGGGGATCCCCCAAGGGTCCCCCAAGGGTCCCCCAAGGGGGCTCCCAAGTGGGAACCCCCAAGGGCCCCCAAGGGGATCCTCCAAGGGTCCCCCAAGGGTCCCCCAAGGGGATCCCCAAGGGGTTCCACAAGGGGATCCGCCAAGGGTCACCCAGGGTCCCCAAGGGGTCCCCCAAAGGGGTCCCCCAAGGGTCCCCCAAGTGGGTCCCCCAAGGGTCCCCCAAGGGGATCCCCCAAGGGTCCCCCAAGTGTTCCCCAAGAGGTCCCCCAAGGGTCCCCCAAAGGGCCCCCCAAGTGGGCCCCAAGGGGGTCCCCCCCCAAGGATCCCACAAGGGGGACCCCCAAGGGGCCCCAAGGGTCACCCAAGGGGGTCCACCAAGGGTCCCCCAAGGGTCCCCCAAGGGGATCCCCCAAGGGTCCCCCAAGTGTCCCCCAAGGGGATCCCCAAGGGGTCCCCCAAGGGAGTCCCCCCAAGGGGATCCCCCAAGGGTCCCTCAAGGGTCCCCCAAAGTGTCCCCCAAGGATCCCCCAGGGGTCGGCCAACGGGTCAACCAAGGTTCCCCCAAGTGTCCCCCAAGGGGGTCCCCCGAAGGGTCCCCCAAGGGGATCCCCCAAGGGTCCCTCAAGGGGGTCCCCCCAAGGGTCCCCCAAGGGGATCCCCCAAGGGTCCCCCAAGGATCCCCCAAGGGATCCCCCAAGGGTCCCCAAGGGTCCCCCAAGGGGGATACCCCAAGGGTCCCCCAAGGGTCCCCCAAGGGGGTCCCCCAAGTGTCCCCAAGGGGATCCACCAAAGGTCCAACAAAGGGTCCCCCACGGGGGTCCCACCAAGGGTCCCCCAAGTGGTTCCCCCAAGGGGTCCCCCAAGGGGTTCCCCCCCAAGAGCTCCCCAAGGGCCCCCCAAGGGACCCCAAATGTTCCCCAAGAGATTCCCCCAAGGGTCCCCCAAGGAGGTCCCCCAAGGTTCCCCAGGGGGTCCCCCAAGGGGGTCCCCCAAGGGTATACCCCCAAGGTTCACCACAAGGGGGTCCCCAAAGGGTCCCCCAAGAGGGTCCCCCAAGGGGGTCCCCAATGGTCCCCCAAGGGGATCACAAGGGTCCCCCACGG
Organism: Diploptera punctata; assembly: GCA_030220185.1. Classification (NCBI taxonomy): domain Eukaryota; kingdom Metazoa; phylum Arthropoda; class Insecta; order Blattodea; family Blaberidae; genus Diploptera; species Diploptera punctata. The sequence goes on from JASPKZ010008329.1 coordinate 3,190, forward strand.
GGTCCCCAAGTTTCCCACAAGGGGGTTCCCCCAAGGGTCCCCCAAGGGGGTCCCCCAAATGTCCCCAAGGGTCCCCCAAGGGGGTCCCCCAAGGGGTCCCCCAAGGTTCCCACACGAGGGGGTCCCCCAAGGTTCCCCCAAGAGGGTCCCCCAAGTGGGTCCCCCCAATGGTCCAACAGGGGGGTCGCAAGGGGTCCCCCAAGGGTCCCCCCAAGGGGGTCCCCCAAGGTTCAATCCAAGGGGATCCCCCAAGGGTCCCCAAGGGGGTCCCCGAAGAGAAACTTTTAGAGAAAACCTCAAATCAACCGGAACCTTTATAAATATTGTAATAAATTACATACACATCATAGGAACATTTTCCCAAGGGGCCCCCAATGGTCCCCCAAGGGGGTCCCCCAAGGGTCCCCCAAGGGTGGTCCCCCAAGGGGCCCCCAAGGGGGTCCCCCAAGGGTCCCCCCAAAGGGTCCCTTCAAGGGGGTCCCCCAAAGGGTCCCCCAAGGGGGTCCCAAGGGGTCCCCCAAGGTTCCCCAAAGGGCTTCCCCCAAGGGGCCCCCAAGGGTCCCCAAATGGGGTCCCCCAAAGGTGTCCCCCAAGGGTCCCCCAAGGCCGGATTCCCCAAGGGTCCCCCAAGGGTCCCCCAAGGGGTCCCCCAAGGGGTCCCCCAAGGGTCCCCCAAGGGTCCCCCAAGGGACCCCCAAGGTGTTCCCCAAGGGGTCTCCCCCCCAAGGGTCCCCCAAAGGGTCACCTAAGGTTCCCCCAAGGGTTCCCCCAAGGGGGTTCCCCAAGGGTCCCCCAAGGGGGTCCCCCAAGGGTCCACCAACGGTCCCCCAAGGGTCCCCCAAGTGTCCCTCAAGGGGGTCCAACAAGGGTCCACCAAGGGTCCCCCAAGGGGATCCCCTTGGGGACCCTTGGGGGAACCCCTTGGGGGACCCTTGGGGGACCCCCTTGGGGGACTCTTGGGGGACCATCTTGGGGGACCCTTGGGGGATCCCCTTGGGGGCCCTTGGGGGACCCTTGTGGGACCCGCTGGAGGGAGCCTTGGGGTATCCCCTTGGGGGATACCTTGGTTAATTTTTCCTACCCTTTCATTTATTTGTTTACCTTTATATTTAAAATTGTTAGTAATTCCCCAAGGGGGTCCCCCAAGGGTCCCCAAGGGGGTCCCCCAAGGGTCCCCAAGGGGGTCCCCCCAAGGATCCCCAAAGGGGATCCCACAAGGGTCCCCCAAGGGGGTCCCCCAAGGGGGTCGGTCCCCCAATGGTCCCCCAAGGGGGTCCCCCAAGGGTTACCCAAAGGTCCCCCAAGGGGTCCCCCAATGGGGTCCGCCCAAGGGTCTCCCAAGGGGTTCCCCAAGGTTCCCCCAAGGGGGTCCCAAGGGGGTCGGGTCCCCAAGGGGGTCCCCGAATGGGCCCTCAAGGGTACCCCAAGGGGTCCCCCAAGGGTCCCCCAAGGGGATCCCCTCAAGGGGTCCCCCAAGGGGGTCTCCCAAGTGTCCCCCAAGGGTCCCCCAAGGGTCCCCCAAGGGGATCCCCCAAGGGGGTCCACCCCAAGGGTCCCCCAAGGGTCCCCCAAGTGCCCCCAAGGGGATCCCCCAAGGGTCCCCCAAGGGGATCCCCCAAGGGTCTCCCAAGGGTCCCACAAGGGGGTCCCCGAAAGGGTCCCCCAAGGGTCCCCCAAGGGGATCCCCCAAGGGTCCCCCAAGGGGATCCCCAAGGGGCCCCAAGGGTCCCCCAAGGGTCCCCCAAGGTTCCCCCAAGGGGGTCCCCCAAGTGGATCCCCCAAGGATCCCCCAACGGTCCCCCAAGGGTCCCGCAAGGGGATCCCCCAAGGGTCCCCCAAGGGTCCACGAAGGGGGTCCCCCACGGGGGTCCCCCAAGGGGGTCCGCCATGGCTCCTCTAAGGGTCCCCCAAGGGGATCCCCCCAAGGGCCCCCACTGGGGGTCCCCCCAAGCGTCCCCCATGGGGGTTAAACCCAATGGTCCCCCAAGTGTCCCCCAAGGGTTCCCCAAGGGGGTCCCCCAAGGGGGTCCCAAGGTGGTCCCCCAAGGGTCCCCCAAGGGGCTCCCCCAAGGGGCTCCCCCAAGGGGCTCCCCCAAGGGGTCCCCCAAGGGTCCCCCAAAGGGATCCCCCAAGGGTCCCCCAAGGGGTCCCCCAAGGGTCACCCAAGGGGATCCCCCAAGGGTCCCCCAAGGGGGTCCCCCAAGGGGGTCCCCCAAGGGTGTCCCCCAAGGGGCCCCCAATGGTCCCCCAAAAGGGGATCCCCCAAGGGTCCACCAAGGGTCCCCAAGTGGTCTCCCAATCCCCCAAGGGGGTCCCCCCCCAAGGGTCCCCCAAGGGGATCCCCCAAGGGTCCCGCAAGGGTCCCGCAAGGGGGTCCCCCAAGGGTCCCCAAGGGTCTCCCAACCCCCCAAGGGTCCCCCAAGGATCCCCCAATGGTCCCCCAAGGGTCTTCCAAGGGGCCCCCAAGGGTCCCCCAAGGGTCCCCAAAGGGTCCCCCAAGGGGGTCCCCCAAGGGGGTCCCACCCAAGGTTCCCCCAAGGGGATCCCCAAGGGCCCCCAAGGGGGTCCCCCAAGGGTCCCCCAAGGGTCCCCCAAGGATCCCCCAAGGGTCCCCCAATGTTCCCCCAAGGGTCCCCCAAGGGTACCCCAAGGGTCCCCCAAGGGTCCCCCAAGGGTCCCCCAAGGGTCCCCCAAGGGGATCCCCCAAGGGTCCCACAAGGGGGTCCCCCAAGGGTCCCCCAAGGGTCCCACAAGGGTCCCGCAAGGTGATCCCCAAGAGTCCACCAAGGGTCCCCCCAAGGGTCCCCCAATAGGCCCCCAAGGGTCGCCAAAGGTGGTCCCCCAAGGGGGTCCCCCAAGGGTCCCCCAAGGCGATCCCCCAAGGGTCCCCCAAGGGTCCCCCAAGGTCCCCCAAGGGTCCCCCAATGGGATCCCCCAAGGGTCCCCCAAGGGGGTCCCCCAAGGGTCCCCAAGGGGGTCCCCCAAGGGTCCCCCAAGGGACCCCCAAGGGGTTCCCCCAAGGGGGTCCCCCCCAAGGGTCTCCCAAGGGGATCCCACAAGGGTCACCCAAGGTTCCCCAAGGGGGTCCCCCAAGGGTCCCCGTAGGGTCCCCCAAGGGTCCCCAAGGGTCCCCCAAGGGGGTCTTCCAAGGGTCCCCCAAGTGTCCCCCAAGGGGGTCCCTCCAAGGGACCGCCAAGGGGATCCCCCAAGGGTCCCCAAGGGTCCCCCAAGTGTCCACCAAGGGGATCCTCCAAGGGTCCCCCAAGGGGGTCCCCAAGGGTCCCCCAAGGAGGTCCCCAAGGGGATCTCCCAAAGGGGGTCCCCCCCAAGGGTCCCCCAAGGGGGTCCCCCAAGGGTCCCCCAAGGATCCCCTAAGGATCCCCCAAGGGTCGGCCAACGGGGTCCCCCAAGGTTCCCCCAAGTGTCCCCCAACGGGGTCCCCCCCAAGGGTCCCCCAAGGGGATCACCCAAGGGTCCCCCAAGGGGGTCCCCCAAGGGTCCCCCCAAGGGTCCCCCAAGGGGGTCCCCCAAGGGTCCCCCAAGGATCCCCCAAGGGTCCCCCAAGGGTCCCCCAAGGGTCCCCCAAGGGGATACCCCAAGGGTCCCCCAAGGGTCCCCCAAGGGTCCCCCAAGGGGGTCCCCCAAGGGTCCCCCAAGGGCGTCCCCCAAGGGTCCCCAAGGGGATCCACCAAAGGTCCCCCAAGGGTCCCCCACGGGGGTCCCCCCAAGTGTCCCCCAAGGGGTTCCCCCAAGGATTCCCCCAAGGGGGTCCCCCCAAGCGTCCCCCAAGGGCCCCCCAAGGGACCCCAATGGTCCCCCAAGGTTCCCCCAAGGGTCCCCCAAGGGGGTCCCCCAAGGGTCCCGCAAGGGGGTCCCCCAAGGGTATACCCCCAAGTTTCCCACAAGGGGGTCCCCAAAGGGTCCCCCAAGAGGGTCCCCCAAGGGGCTCCCCCAATGGTCCCCCAAGGGGGTCACAAGGGGTCCCCCAAGGTTCCCCCAAGTTTCCCACAAGGGGGTTCCCCCAAGGGTCACCCAAGGGGGTCCCCCAAAAGTCCCCAAAGGGTCCCCCAAGGGGGTCCCCCAAGGGGTCCCCCAAGGTTCCCACAAGGGGGTCCCCCAAGGTTCCCCCAAGAGGGTCCCCCAAGGGGGTCCCCCAATGGTCCCCCAAGGGGGTCCCAAAAGGTTCAACCAAGGGGATCCCCCAAGGGTCCCCCAAGGGGGTCCCCGAAGAGAACTTTTAGAGAAACCTCAAATCAACCGGAACCTTTATAAATATTGTAATAATTACATACACATCATAGGAACATTTTCCCAAGGGGCCCCCAATGGTCCCCCCAGGGGGTCCCCCAAGGGGGTCCCAAAGGGGTCCCCCAAGGGTGTCCCCCAAGGGTCATCCCAAGGGGATCCCCCAAGGGTCCCCCAAGGGTCCCCCAAGGGTCCCCAAGGGGATCCCCCAAGGGTCCCCCAAGGGGGTCCCTCAAGGGTCCCCCCAAGGGTCCCCCCAAGCCGAGGGTCCCCCAAAGGTCCCCCAAGTGTCCCCCAAGGGTCCCCCAAGGATCCCCCAAGGGTCCCCCAAGGGTCCCACAAGGGTCCCCCAAGGTGATCCCCCAAGATTCCACCAAGGGTCCCCCAAGGCGATTCCCCAATGGTCCCCCAAGGGTCCCCCAAGGGTCCCCCAAGGGGGTCCCCCAAGGGTCCCCCAACGGTCCCCCAAGGGTCCCCCAAAGGGTCACCCAAGGTTCCCCACCAAAGGTGATCCCAAGGGGATCCCCCCAAGGGTCCCCCAAGGGGGTCCCCCAACGGTCCCCGAACGGTCCCCGAAGTGTCCCTCAAGGGGGTCCCCCAAGGGGGATCCCCTTGGGGACCATTGGGGGAACCCCTTGGGGGACCCTTGGGGGGGACCCCCTTGGGGGACCCTTGGGGGACCCCCTTGGGATACCCTTGGTGGACCCTTGGGGGACCCTGGGGGACCCTTGGGGGACCCTTGGGAGACCTTAGAGGGGACCCTTGGGGGACGCCCTTGGGCGACCCTTGGGGGACCCCCTTGGGGGACCCTTGTGGGACCCTTGGGGGATCCCCTTGGGGGACCCTTGGGGGGACCCCCTTGGAAGAACCCCTTGGGGGACCACCTTGGGGGACCCTTGGGGGGACCCCCTTGGGAGACCCCCTTGGGGGACCCCCTTGGGAGACTTCCTTGGGGGACCCTTGGGGGACCCTTGGGGGACCCTTGGGGGATCCTTGGGGGACCCTTGGGAGGGACCCCCTTGGGGGAACCTTTTGACGGACCCTTGGGGGACCCTTGGGGGACCCTTGGGGGACCCTTGGGGGACCCCCTTGGGGGACCCTTGGGGATCCCCTTGCGGGACCCTTGGGGGACCCTTGGGGGACCCCGTTGGGGACCCTTGGGGACCCTTGGGGGATCCCCTTGGGGGACCCTTGGGGGACCCTTGGGGGAACCCCCTTGGGGGACCCTTGGGGGATCCCTTGGGGACCTCCTTGTGGGACCCTTGGGGGGACCCCCTTAGGAGACAACCTTGGGGGACCCTTGGGGGACCCCTTGGGGGACCCTTGGGGGACCCCCTTGGGGGAACTTTGGGGGACCCCCTTGGGGGACCCTTGGGGGATCCCCTTGGGGGACCCTTGTGGGACCCTTGGGGGACCCCCTTGGTGGACCCTTGGGGGATCCCCTTGGGGGACCCTTGGGGGACCCTTGGGGGACCCTTGGGGGACCCCCTTGGGGGACCCTTGGGGGACCCCCTTGGGGAATCCCCTTTGGGGACACTTGAAGGACCCCCTTGGGACCCCCTTGGGGGACCCCCTTGGGGGACCCCCTTGGGAGACCCTTTGGGGGACCCTTGGGGGACCTTTGGGGGACCCTTGGGGGACCCATGGGGGACCCATGGGGGACCCTTGAGAGACCCCCTTGGGGGACTCTTGTGGGACACTATCGGGATCCCCTTGGGGGGTACCCCCTTGCGGGTCCCCCTTGGGGGACCCTTGGGGGACCCCCTTGAGGGACCCTTGGGGACCCTTGGGGGATCTCCTTGGGGGACCCTTGGGGGGATCCCCTTGGCGGACCCTTGGGGACCCCCTTGGGGGACCCTTGTGGGATCCCCTTGGGGGACCCTTGGGGGGGACACCCTTGGGGGATCCCCTTGTGGTACCCTTGGGGGACACCCTTGGGGGACCCTTGGGGGATTCCCTTGGGGACCCTTGGAGGACCCTTGGGGGACCCCCTTGGGGGAGCCTTCTTGGACCCCTTGGGGGACCCTTGGGGGGACCCCTTGGGGGACCCTTGGGGGACCCTCGGGGGACCCCCTTGGGGGACACTTATGGGATCCCTTTGGGGGACCCTTGGGGGACCCCCTTGGGGGACCCTTGGGGGACCCCCTTGGGGGACCCTTTGGTGGACCCTTGGGGGCCCCTTGGGGGACCCCCTTGGGGGACCCTTGGGGGACACCCTTGGGACCCCCTTGGGGGACCCTTGGAGGACCAACGTGACCCCCTTGGGGGCCCTTCGGGGACCCCCTTGGGGGTCCCCCTGGGGGACCCTTGGGGGACCCTTGGGGGACCCTTGGGGACCCTTGGGGGACCCTTGGAGGACCCTTGGGGGACCCTTGGGGATCCCCTTGGGGGACCCCTGGGGGGGACCTACTTTGGGGACCCCCTTGGAGGACCCTTGGGGGACCCCCTAAGGGGGACCCTTGGGAGACCCTTGGGGATCCTCTTAGGGGACCTTGGGGGACCCTTCGGAACGCTCTTGGGGGACACTTGGGGTATCCCCTTGGGGGACCCTTGGGGGACCCCCTTGCGGGACCCTTGGGGGCCCCTTGGGGGACCACCTTGGGGGACCCCCTTGGGGGACACTTGGGGGACCCTCTTGGGGGACCCTCTTGGGGGACCCTCTTGGGGGACCCTCTTGGGGGACCCTGGGGGGACCCTTGGCGGACCCTTTGGGGATCCTTGGGGGACCCTTGCGTGACCCTTGGGGGACCCTTGGGGATCCCCTTGATGGACCCTTGGGGGGACCCCGTGGGGGACCCCTTTGGGGGACCCTTGGGGGACCCTTGGGGGACCCCCTTGGGGGACCCTTGGGGGAACCTTGGAGGATCCCCTTGGGGGACCCTTGAGGGACCCCCTTGGGGGACCCTTGTAGTACCCTTGGGGATCCCCTTGGGGGACCCTTGGGGGACCCCCTTGGAGGATCCCCTTGGGGGACCCCCTTGGGGGCCCCTTGGGGGAACCCCTTGGGGGACCCTTGGGGACCCCCTTGGGACCCCCTTGGGGGACCCTTGGGGGACCCTTGAGGGACCCTTGGGGGACCCTTGAGGGACCCTTGGGGGACCCTTAGGGGGGACCCTTGGGGGATCCTTGGGGGACACTTGGGGGACCCTTTGGTAACCCTTGGGGGACCCCCTTGGGGGACCCTTGGGGGACACTTGGGGGACCCTTGGGGGACCCCCTTGGGGGACCATTGGGGGACCCTTGGGGGATCCTCTTGGGGGACCCTTGGGGGATCCCTTTGGGGGACCCTTGGTGGACCCTTGGGTGCCCCTTGGGGGGTCCCCTTGGGGGACCATTGGGGGAACCTCGGGGGGCCCTTGGGGGACCCCCTTGGGGGACCCTTGGGGGATCCCCTTGGGGGACCCCTTTGGGACCCCCTTGGTGGACCCCCTTGGGGGACCCCTTGGGGGACCCTTGTGGGACCCTTGGGCGACCCCCTTGGGGGACCCTTGTGGGACCCTTGTGGGACCCTTGGGGGACCCTTGGGGGACCCCCTTGGAGGACCCCTTGGGGGACCCCCTTGGGGGACGCCCTTGGGGGACCCTTGGGGGACCCTTGGGAGACCCCCTTGGGGGACCCTTGTGGGACCCTATGGGGATCCCCTTGGGGGACCCCCTTGGGGGACCCTTGGGGGATCCCCTTGGGGGACCCTTGGGGTGCCCCCTTGGGGGACCCCCTTGGGGGACCCTTGGGGGACCCTTGGGGGATCCCCTTGGGGGACCCTTGGGGGACCCTTGGGGGCCCCCCTTGGGGGACCCTTGGGGGATCCCCTTGGGGGACCCTTGGGGGACCCTTGGGGGATCCCCTTGGGGGACCCTTGGGGTACCCCCTTGGGGGACCCCCTTGGTGGACCCTTGCGGGACCCTTGGGGGACCCCCTTGGGGAACCTTGGGGGATCCCCTTGGGGGACCCTTTGGGGATCCTTGGGGGACCCCCTTGGGGGACCCTTGGGGGACCCCCTTGGGGGACCCTTGTGGGACCCCTTGGGGACCCCTTGGGGGACCCTTGGCGGACCCCATTGGGGGACCCTTGGGGGCCCCTTGGGGGACTCTTGGTGGGGACCCCCTTGGGGGACCCCCTTGGAGGACCGTTGTGGGACCCCTTGGGGGACCCTTGGGGGAAGACCCCTTTGGGGGACCCCCTTGGGGGACCCTTGGGGGATCCCCTTGGGGGACCCTTGGGGGACCCCCTTTGGGGACCCTTGGGGGACCCCCTTGGGGGACCCTTGGGGGATTCCCTTGGAGGACCCTTGGGGGGCCCCCTTGGGGGACCCCCTTGGGGGACCCTTGGGAGACCCGCTTGGGGGAACCTTGGGGGACCAACGGGGGACCCTTGTGGGACCCTTGGGGGATCCTTGGGGGATCCTTGGGGGACCCTTGGGGGGACGCTTGGGGAACCTTGGGGGACCCCCTTGGGGGACCCTTGGGGACCCTTGGGGGACCCCCTTGGGGGACCATTGGGGGGATCCCCCCAAGGTCACCCAAGGGTCCCCCAAGGGTCTCCCAAGTGTCCTCTAAGGGTATCCCAAAGGGGTCCCCCAAGGGTCCCCCAAGGGTCCCCCATGGTTCCCCCAAGGGGGTCCCCCAAGGGTCTCCTAAGGGGGTCCCAAGAGGGTCCCCCAAGGGTCCCACAAGGGGGTCCCAAGGGTATCCCCCAAGGGTCCCCCAAGGGTCCCCCAAGGGTCACCCAAGGGGGTCCCAAGGGGGTCGGTTCCCCCAAGGGGGTCCCCCAAGGGGGTCCCCCAAGGGGATCTCCCAAGGGTCCCCCAAGGGGATCCCTCAAGGGGGTCCCCCAAGGGTCCCCCAAGGGTCCCCCAAGGGTCCCCCAAAGGTTCCCCCAAGGGGTCCCCCAAGGGTCCCCCAAGGGTCCCCCAAGGGTCCCCCAAGGGGGTCCCCCAAGGGGGTCCCCAAGGGGGGTCCCCCAAGGGGGTCCCCCCAAGGGGTCCCCCAAGGGGGTCCCCAAGGGGGTCCCCCAAGGGGGTCCCCCAAGGGTCCCCCAAGGGTCCCCCAAGGGTCCCCCAAGGGGTCCCCCAAGGGTCCCCCAAGGGTCCCCCAAGGGGTCCCCCAGGGGTCCCCCAAGGGTCCCCCAAGGGATCCCCCAAGGGTCCCCCAAGGGTCCCCCAAGGGGTCTCCCAAGGGGGTCCCCCAAGGGTCCCCCAAGGGTCCCCCCAAGGGTCCCCCAAGGGGGTCCCCCAAGGGTCCCCCTAGGGTCCCCCAAGGGTCCCCCAAGGGTCCCCCAAGGGTCCCCCAAGGGTCCCCCAAGGGTCCCCCAAGGGTCCCCCAAGGGTCCCCCAAGGGGTCCCCCAAGGGTCCCCCAAGGGTCCCCCAAGGGGTCCCCCAAGGGTCCCCCAAGGGTCCCCCCAAGGGTCCCCCAAGGGTCCCCCAAGGATCCCCCAAGGGTCCCCCAAGGGTCCCCCAAGGGTCCCCCAAGGGTCCCCCAAGGGGGTCCCCCAAGGGTCCCCCAAGGGGGTCCCCCAAGGGTCCCCCAAGGGGGTCCCCCAAGGGTCCCCCAAGGGGTCCCCCAAGGGTCCCCCAAGGGGGTCCCCCAAGGGTCCCCTTGAGGGGACACTTGGGGGACCCTTGGGGGACCCTTGGGGACCCTTGGGGGATCCCCTTGGGGGACACCTTTGGGGGACCCTTGGGGTGACCCTTGTGGGGAACCCTTGGGTGACCCTTTGGGGGACCCTTGGGGACCCTTGGGGGACTCCCTTGGGGAACCCCTGGGGGACCCTTGGGGGACCCCCTTGGGGGATCCCCTTTGGGGGACCCTTGGGGGCCCCTTGGGGGAGCCCCTTGGGGGACCCTTGGAAGACCCCTTTGGGACCCCCTTGGGGGACCCTTGGGTGACCCCTTGGGGACCCTTGGGGGACCCTTGGGGGACCCCTTGGGGGACCCCCTTGGGGGACCCTTGGGGGACCCTTGGGGGACCCTTGGGGGACCCTTGGGGACCCTTGGGGGGACCCTTGGGGGAACCTTGGGGGACCCCCTTGGGGACCCCCTTGGGGGACCCTTGGGGGCCCCTTGGGGGACCCCCTTGGGGGACCCTTGGGGGACCCCCTTGGGGGACCCTTGGTGGACCCCCTTGGGGGACCTTTGGGGGACCCCCTTGGGGGACCCTTGTGGGACCCTTGGGGGACCCCCTTGGTGGACCCTTGGGGGATCCCCTTGGGGGACCCTTGGTGGACCCTTAGGGGACCCTTGGGGGACCCCCATGGGGGACCCTTGGGGGAGCCTTGGGGGATCCCCTTTGGGGACACTTGAAGGACCCCCTTGGGACCCCCTTGGGGGATCCTTGGGGGACCTTAGGGGACCCTTGGGGGACCCATGGGGGACCCATGGGGGACCCCTTGGGAGCCCCCTTGGGGGACACTTGTGGGACACTATCGGGATCCCCTTGGGGGTACCACCTGCGGGTCCCCTTGGGGACCCTTGGGGGACCCCCTTGAGGGACCCTTGGGGTACCCTTGGGGGATCCCCTTGGGGGACCCTTGGGGGGACCCCCTTGGGGGACCCTTGGGGGACCATTGGGGGACCCTTGGGGGACCCCCTTGGGGGACCCTTGGGGGACCCCCTTGGGGGACCCGTTGGCGGACCCTTGGGGACCCCCTTGGGGGACCCTTGTGGGATCCCCTTGGGGGACCCTTGGGGGATCCCCTTGGGGGACCCTTGGGGGGGACCCCCTTGGGGGACCCTTTGGGGACCCTTGGGGGACCCTTGGGGGACCCTTGGGGGATCCCCTTGGGGACCCTTGGGAGGACCCCCTTGGGGGACCCCCTTGGGGGACCCTTGTTGGACCCCTTGGGGGGGACCCCCTTGGGGGACCCTTGGGGGACCGTTGGGGGACCCTTGGGGGACCCCCTTGGGGACCCTTGGGGGACCCTTGGGGGACCCTTGGGGGACCCCTTGGGGGACCTTTGGTGGGGAACCTTGGGTGACCTTTTGGGGGACCCTTGGGGGAGACCCCCTTGGGGAACCCCTTGGGGGTCCCTTGGGGGACCCTTGGGGGACCCTTGGGGGACTCCCTTGGGGGACCCTTGGGGGACCCTTGGGGGACCCTTGGGGAATCGCCTTGGGGGACCCTTGGGGTACCCCCTTGGGGGATCCCCTTTGGGGACCCTTGGGGGCCCCTTGGGGGAGCCCCTTGGGGGACCCTTGGGGGACCCCTTTGGGACCCCCTTGGGGGACCCTTGGGTGACCCCCTTGAGGGACCCTTGGGGGGACCCTTGGTGGAATCTTGGGGGATCACCTTGGGGGACCCTTGTGTGACCCTTGGGGGACCCTTGGGGATCCTTGGGGGACCCTTGGGGGATCCCCTTGGGGGACCCTTGGAGACCCTTGGGGATCCCCTTGGGGGACCCTTGGGGGGACCCCCTTGGGGGAACCTTGGGGGACCCCCTTGGTGGACCCCCTTGGGGGACCCTTGGGGGCCCCTTGGTGGACCCCCTTGGTGGACCCATGGGGGACCCCCTTGGTGGACCCATGGGGGACCCCCTTGGGGGAACCTTGGGGGACACTTGGGGGGACCCCCTTTGGGGACCCCCTTGGGGGACCCTTTTGGGGGACCCTTGGGGGATCCCCTTGGGGACCCTTGGGGGACCCTTGGGGGATCCCCTTGGGGGACCATTGGGGGACCCCCTTGGGGGCCCCTTGGGGGACACCCTTGGGGGACCATTGGGGGACCCCTTTGGGACCCCCTTGGGGGACCCCTTTGGGACCCCCTTGGGGGACCCCCTTGGGGGATCATTGGGGGCCCCTTGGGAAAATGTTCCTATGATGTGTATGTAATTATTACAATATTTATAAAGGTTCCGGTTGATTTGAGGTTTCTCTAAAAGTTCTCTTCGGGGACCCCCTTGGGGGACCCTTGGGGGATCCCCTTGGTTGACCCTTGGGGGACCCCCTTGGGGGACCCTTGGGGGACCCCCTTGGGGGACCCTTGGGGGACCCCCTTGGATGACCCTTGTGGGATCCCTTGTGACCCCCTTGGGGGACCATTGGGGGACCCCCTTGGGGGACCCCTTGGGGGACTCTTGGGGGATCCCCTTTGGGGATCCTTGGGGGATCCCCTTGGGGGAACCTTGGGGGACCCTTGGGGGACCCCCTTGGTGGACCCTTGGGGGACCCTTGGGGGATCCCCTTGGGGGACCCTTGGGGGACCCTTGGGGGACCCCTTGGGGGACCCTTGGGGGACCCCCTTGGGGGACCCTTGGGGGACCCTTGGTGGATCCCCTTGGGGACCCTTGGGGGACCCCCTTGGGGGACCCTTGGGGGACCCCCTTGGGGGACCCTTGGGGGACCCTTGGGGTATCCCCTTGGGGGACCCTTGGGGGACCCTTGGGGGATCCTTGGGGGATCCTTGGGGGACCCTTGGGGGACCCCCTTGGGGGATCCCTGGGGGGACCCTTGGGGGATCCCCTTGGGGGACCCTTGGGGGACCCCTTGGGGGACCCTTGGGGGATCCCCTTGGGGGACCCTTGGGGGGGACCCCTTGGGGGACACTTGGGGGAACCTTGGGGGACCCCTTGGCCGACCCTTGGGGATCCTTGGGGGATCCTTGGGGGACCCCTTGGGGGACCCCCTTGGGGGACCCTTGGGGGGGACCCCCTTGGGGGATCCCCTTGGGGGACCCCTTGGGGGACCCTTGGGGGACCCTTGGGGGACCCCTTGGGGGACCCTTGGGGGATCCCCTTGGGGGACCCTTGGGGGACCCCCTTGGGGGACCCTTGGGGGACCCTTGGGGGACCCCCTTGGGGGACCCTTGGGGGACCCTTGGGGGATCCCCTTGGGGGACCCTTGGGGGACCCTTGGGGGGACCCCCTTGGGGGAACCTTGGGGGACCCTTGGGGGACCCTTGGGGCCCCTTGGGGGATCCCCTTGGGGGACCCTTGGGGGAACCCTTGAGGGATCCCCTTGGGGGACCCCTTGGGGGACCCCTTTGGGGACCCTTGGGGGATCCCCTTGGGGGACCCTTGGGGGGACCCCCTTGGGGGACCCTTGGGGGACCCCTGGGGGACCCCCTTGGGGGACCCCCTTGGGGGACCCTTGGGGGACCCTTGGGGACCCCTTGGGGGACCCTTGGGGATCCCCTTGGGGGACCCCTTGGGGGACCCTTGGGGGATCCCCTTGGGGGACCCTTGGGGGACCCTTGGGGGACCCCTTGGGGGACCCTTGGGGGACCCTTGGGGGACCCTTGGGGGGACCCCTTGGGGGAACCCTTGGGGGACCCTTGGGGGACCCTTGGGGGACCCTTGGGGGACCACCTTGGGGGACCCTTGGGGGATCCCCTTGGGGGACCCTTGGGGGACCCTTGGGGGACCCTTGGGGGACCCCCTTGGGGGACCCTTGGGGATCCCCTTGGCGGACCCTTGGGGGACCCTTGGGGGACCCCCTTGGGGGACACTTGGGGGACCCTTGGGGGATCCCCTTGGGGGACCCCTTGGGGGACCCTTGGGGGAAACTTGGGGGACCCCCTTGGGGGACCCTTGGGGGACCCTTGGGGGATCCCCTTGGGGGATCCCCTTGGGGAACCTTGGGTGACCCTTGGGGATCCCCTTGGGGGACCCTTGGGGGACCCCCTTGGGGGAACCCTTTGGGGGTCCCTTGGGGGACCCTTGGGGGACCCTTGGGGGACCCCCTTGGGGACCCTTGGGGGACCCCCTTGGGGGACCCTTGGGGGATCCCCTTGGGGGACCCTTGGGGGACCTTGGGGGACCCTTGGGGACCCTTGGGGGATCGCCTTGGGGGACCCTTGGGGGACCCCTTGGGGGACCACCTTGGGGACCCTTGGGGGCCCCTTGGGGGAGACCCTTGGGGGACCTTTGGGGGACCCTTGGTGGACTCTTGGGGATCACCTTGGGGGACCCTTGTGGGACCCTTGGGGGATCCTTGGGGGACCCTTGGGGGATCCCCTTGGGGATCCCCCTTGGGGGACACCCTGGGGGAACCTTGGGGGACCCTTGGGGGACCCTTGGGGGACCCCCTTGGGGGACCCTTGGGGGACCCTTGGGGGACCCTTGGGGGACCCTTGGGGGACCCTTGGGGGACCCTTGGGGGACCCTTGGGGGACCCTTGGGGGACACCCTTGGGGGACCCCTTGGGGGACCCCTTGGGGGACCCCTTGGGGACCCCCTTGGGGGACCCTTGGGGGACACCCTTGGGGGACCCCTTGGGGGACCCTTGGGGGACCCTTGGGGGACCCTTGGGGGACCCTTGGGGGACCCTTGGGGGACCCTTGGGGGACCCTTGGGGACCCTTGGGGGACCCCTTGGGGGACCCTTGGGGGACCCTTGGGGGACCCCTTGGGGGACCCTTGGGGGGACCCTTGGGGGACCCTTGGGGACCCTTGGGGGGACCCCTTGGGGGACCCCCTTGGGGGACCCTTGGGGGACCCCTTGGGGGACCCCCCTTGGGGGACCCTTGGGGACCCCTTGGGGACCCTTGGGGGACCCCCTTGGGGACCCTTGGGGGACCCCTTGGGGGACCCTTGGGGGACCCCTTGGGGGACCCTTGGGGGACCCCTTGGGGGACCCCTTGGGGGACCCCCTTGGGGGACCCTTGGGGGACCCTTGGGGGACCCCTTGGGACGACCCTTTGGGGACCCCCTTGGGGAACCCCTTGGGGGACCCCCTTGGGGGACCCTTGGGGGACCCCCTTGGGGACCCTTGGGGGACCCCTTGGGGGACCCCTTGGGGGACCCTTGGGGGACCCTTGGGGGACCCCTTGGGGACCCCTTGGGGGATCCCCTTGGGGGACCCTTGGGGGACCCCTTGGGGGACCCTTGGGGGACCCTTGGGGGACCCCTTGGGGGACCCCTTGGGGGACCCCTTGGGGGACCCTTGGGGGACCCCCTTGGGGGACCCTTGGGGACCCTTGGGGGACCCCCTTGGGGGACCCCTTGGGGGACCCTTGGGGGACCCCTTGGGGGACCCTTGGGGGACCCTTGGGGGACCCCTTGGGGGACCCTTGGGGGACCCCTTGGGGGACCCTTGGGGGACCCTTGGGGGACCCTTGGGGGACCCTTGGGGGACCCCTTGGGGGACCCTTGGGGGACCCTTGGGGGATCCCTTGGGGACCCTTGGGGGACCCCCTTGGGGGACCCTTGGGGGACCCTTGGGGACCCCTTGGGGGACCCTTGGGGGACCCCTTGGGGACCCTTGGGGGACCCTTGGGGGACCCCTTGGGGGACCCTTGGGGGACCCCTTGGGGACCCTTGGGGGACCCTTGGGGGATCCCCTTGGGGACCCTTGGGGGACCCCTTGGGGGACCCCTTGGGGGACCCTTGGGGACCCTTGGGGGACCCCTTGGGGGACCCTTGGGGGACCCCCTTGGGGGACCCTTGGGGGACCCCTTGGGGACCCTTGGGGGACCCCTTGGGGACCCTTGGGGGACCCTTGGGGGACCCTTCCCCCTTGGGGACCCCCTTGGGGGACCCTTGGGGGACCCTTGGGGGACCCTTGGGGACCCTTGGGGACCCCCTTGGGGGACCCTTGGGGGACCCTTGGGGGACCCTTGGGGGACCCTTGGGGGACCCCCTTGGGGGACCCCTTGGGGACCCTTGGGGGACCCTTGGGGGACCCTTGGGGACCCCCTTGGGGGACCCTTGGGGGACCCCTTGGGGGACCCTTGGGGGACCCTTGGGGGACCCCTTGGGGGACCCCTTGGGGACCCTTGGGGATCCCCTTGGGGGACCCTTGGGGGACCCCTTGGGGACCCTTGGGGGACCCTTGGTGGATCCCCTTGGGGACCCCTTGGGGGACCCCTTGGGGGACCCTTGGGGATCCCCTTGGGGGACCCTTGGGGGATCCCCTTGGGGACCCCTTTGGGGACCCCCTTGGGGGACCCCTTGGGGGACCCTTGGGGGATCCCCTTGGGGGACCCTTGGGGGACCCTTGGGGGACCCCTTGGGGGACCCCTTGGGGGACCCCTTGGGGGACCCTTGGGGGACCCCTTGGGGGACCCATTGGGGGACCCCTTGGGGGACCCCTTGGGGGACCCCCTTGGGGACCCCTTGGGGGACCCCTTGGGGGACCCTTGGGGGACCCCCTGGGGGACCCCTTGGGGGACCCTTGGGGGATCCCCTTGGGGGACCCTTGGGGGACCCTTGGGGGACCCTTGGGGGACCCTTGGGGGACCCCCTTGGGGGACCCCTTGGGGGACCCTTGGGGGGATCCCCTTGGGGGACCCTTGGGGGACCCCCTTGGGATCCCCCTTGGGGGACCCCTTGGGGGACCCCCTTGGGGGACCCCCTGGGGAGACCCTTTGGGGACCCTTGGGGGACCCTTGGGGGACCCTTGGGGGACCCTTGAGGGACCCCCTTGGGGGACACTTGTGGGACCCTTGGGGGATCCCTTGGGGGTACCCCCTTGCGGGACCCCCTTGGGGACCCTTGGGGACCCCCTTGACCCTTGGGGGACCCTTGGGGGACCCTTGGGGGATCCCCTTGGGGGACCCTTGGGGGATCCCCTTGGGGGACCCTTGGGGGACCTTTGGGGACCCTTGGGGGACCCCCTTGGGGGATACTTGGGGGACCCGTTGGCGGACCCTTGGGGACCCCCTTGGGGGACCCTTGTGGGATCCCCTTGGGGGAACCTTGGGGGGGACCCCCTTGGGGGATCCCCATGTGGTAACCTTGGGGGACCCCCTTGGGGGACCCTTGGGGGATTCCCTTGGGGACCCTTGGAGGACCCTTGGGGGACCCCCTTGGGGGACCCTTCTTGGACCCCTTGGGGGACCCTTGGGGGGACCCCCTTGGGGGACCCTTGGGGGACCCTCGGGGGACCCCCTTGGGGGACCCTTATGGGATCCCCTTGGGGGACCCTTGGGGGACCCCCTTGGGGGATCCTTTGGTGGACCCTTGGGGGCCCCTTGGGGGACCCCCTTGGGGGACCCTTGGGGGACACCCTTGGGACCCCCTTGGGGGACCCTTGGAGGACCAACGTGACCCCTTGGGGGCCCTTCGGGGACCCCCTTGGGGGTCCCCCCTGGGGGACCCTTGGGGGACCCTTGGGGGACCCTTGGGGGACCCTTGGGGGACCCTTGGAGGACCCTTGGGGGACCCTTGGGGATCCCCTTGGGGGACCTTGGGGGGCCTACTTTGGGACCCCCTTGGAGGACCCTTGGGGGACCCTTGGGGATCCTCTTGGGGGACCTTGGGGGACCCTTGGGGACCCTCTTGGGGGACACTTGGGGATCCCCTTGGGGGACCCTTGGGGACCCCCTTGGGGGACCCTTGGGGGACCCTTGGGGGACCCCTTGGGGGACCCCTTGGGGGACACTTGGGGGACCCTCTTGGGGGACCCTCTTGGGGGACCCTGGGGGGACCCTTGGCGGACCCTTTGGGGATCCTTGGGGGACCCTTGCGGGACCCTTGGGGGACCCTTGGGGATCCCCTTGATGGACCCTTGGGGGGGGACCCCCTTGGGGACCCCTTGGGGGACCCTTGGGGGACCCTTGGGGGACCCCCTTGGGGGACCCTTGGGGAACCTTGGGGGATCCCTTTGGGGGACCCTTGAGGGACCCCTTGGGGGACCCTTGTAGTACCCTTGGGGGATCCCCTTGGGGACCCTTGGGGACCCCCTTGGGACCCCCTTGGGGGACCCTTGGGGGACCCTTGAGGGACCCTTGGGGGACCCTTGAGGGACCCTTGGGGGACCCTTGGGGGACCCTTGGGGGATCCTTGGGGGACCCTTGGGGGACCCTTGGGGGACCCTTGGGGGACCCTTGGGGGACCCTTGGGGGACCCTTGGGGGACCCTTGGGTGACCCCCTTGGGGGACCATTGGGGGACCCTTGGGGGACCCTTGGGGGACCCTTGGGGGACCCTTGGGGGACCCTTGGGGGACCCTTGGGGGCCCCTTGGGGGACCCCTTGGGGGACCCCTTGGGGGACCCTTGGGGGACCCCTTGGGGGACCCTTGGGGACCCCTTGGGGGACCCTTGGGGGACCCTTGGGGGACCCCCTTGGGGGACCCTTGGGGACTCTTGGGGGACCCCTTGGGGACCCTTGGGGACCCCCTTGGGGGAACCTTGGGGGGCCCTTGGGGATCCCCTTGGGGGACACTTGGGGGACCACTTAGGGGACCCCCTTGAGGGACGCTTGGGGGGGACCCCCTTGGGTGACCCTTGGGGGACCCTTGGGGGACCCCTTTGGGGGACCTTTGGGGGATTCTCTTGGGGGACCCCCCAAGGGGGTCCCAAGGGGGTCCCACAAGGGGGTCCCAAGGGGGTCCCCCAAGGGGGTCCGCCAAGGGTCCCCCAAGGGTCCCCCAAGGGTCCCCCAAGGGTCCCCCAAGGGTCCCCCAAGGGTCCCCCAAGGGTATCCCCCAAGGGTCCCCCAAGGGTCCCCCAAGGGTCCCCCAAGGGTCCCCCAAGGATCCCCCAAGGGTCCCCCAAGGTTCCCCCAAGGGGTCCCCCAAGGGTCCCCCAAGGGGGTCCCCCGAGGGTCCCCCAAGGGTCCCCCAAAGGGTCCCCCAAGGGTCCCCCAAGGGGATCCCCGAAGGGTCCCCCTAGGGGTCCCCCAAGGGTCCCCCAAGGGTCCCCCAGGGTGTCCCCCAAGGGGGTCCCCGCCAAGGGTCCCCCAAGGGGTCCAACAAGGGTCCCCCAAGGGTCCCCCAAGGGGATCCCCCAAGAGGGTCCCCCCAAGGGTCCCCCAAGGATCCCCCAAGGGTCCCCCAAGGGTACCACAAGGATCACCCAAGGGTCCCCCAAGGGTCCCCCAAGGGTCCCCCAAGGGTCCCCCAAGGGTCCTCCAAGGGTATCCCAAGGGGGTCCCCCAAGGGTCCCCCAAGGGTCCCCCAAGGTTCCCCAAGGGGGTCCCCCAAGGGTCTCCTAAGGGGGTCCCAAGAGGGTCCCCCAAGGGTCCCGCAAGGGTCCCCCAAGGGGATCCCGCAAGGGTCCCCCAAGGGGATCCCCCAAGGGTCCCCAAGGGTCTCCCAACCCCCAAGGGTCCCCCAAGGATCCCCCAATGGTCCCCCAAGGGTCTTCCAAGGGGCCCCCAAGGGTCCCCAAAGGGTCCCCCAAGGGGTTCCCCAAGGGGGTCCCACCCAAGGTTCCCCCAAGGGGATCCCCAAGGGCCCCCAAGGGGGTCCCCCAAGGGTCCCCCAAGAGTCCCCCAAGGATCCTCCAAAGGGTCCCGCAATGTTCCCCCAAGGGGATCCCCCAAGGGTCCCCCAAGGGGTCCCCCCAAGGGTCCCCCAAGGGGGTCCCACGAGGGTCCCCCAAGGGTCCCCCAAAGGTCCCCCAATGGTCCCCCAAGGGGATCCCCCAAGGGTCCCCCTAGGGGTCCCCCAAGGGTCCCCCAGGGTGTCCCCCAAGGGGGTCCCCGCCAAGGGTCCCCCAAGGGGTCCAACAAGGGTCCCCCAAGGGTCCCCCAAGGGGATCCCCCAAGGGTCCCCCAAGGATCCCCCAAGGGTCCCCCAAGAGTACCCCAAGGGTACCCCAAGGATCACCCAAGGGTCCCCCAAGGGGATCCCCCAAGGGTCCCCCGAGGGGGTCCCCCAAGGGTCCCCCAAGGGTCCCCCAAGGGTCCCCAAGGGGATCCCCCAAGGGTCCCCCAAGTGTCCCCCAAGGGTCCCCCAAGGGGATCCCCCAAGGGTTCCCCAAGGGGATCCCCCAAGGGTCCCCCAAAGGGGTCCCCATAAGATTACTGTATTTACTATAGTTCAGAATATAATTTGATCCCCTTGGGGGATCCCCTTGGTGGACACTTGGGGGACCCCCTTGGGGGACCCCCTTGAGGGACACTTGGGGGACCCTTGGGGGACCGTTGGGGACCCTTGGGGGACCCCCTTGGGGACCCTTGGGGGACCCTTGGGGGATCCCCTTGGGGGACCCTTGGGGAACCCCCTTGGGGAACCTTGGGTGACCCTTTGGGGGACCCTTGGGGGGGACCCCTTTGGGGGAATCCCTTGGGGGTCCCTTGGAGGACCCTTGGGGGACCCCCTTTGGGGGAACCTTGGGGGACCCTTGGGGGATCGCCTTGGGGGACCCTTGGGGGACCCCCTTGGGACCCCCTTTGGGGACCCTTGGGGGCCCCTTGGGGGAGCCCCTTGGGACCCCCTTGGGGGACACTTGGGGGAACCCCTTGGGGGACCCTTGGTGGAATCTTGGGGGATCACCTTGGGGACCCTTGTGGGACCCTTGGGGGACCGTTGGGGGATCCTTGGGGGATCCTTGGGGGACCCTTGGGGGATCCCCTTGGGGGACCCTTGGGGACCTTTGGGGATCCCCTTGGGGGACCCATGGGGGGACCCCCTTGGGGGAACCTTGGGGGATACCCTTGGGGGACCCCCTTGGGGGACCCTTGGGGACCCTTGGGGGACCCCCTTGTGGGACCCTTGGGGGAACCTTGGGGGACCATTGGGGGACCCTTGGGGGTGCCCCCTTGGGGGACGCTAGGGGGGACCCCCTTGGGGGACCTTTGGGGGATCCCCCTTGGGGGACCCTTGGGGGATCCCCTTGGGGGACCCTTGGGGACACTTGGGGACCCTTGGGGGACCCCTTGGGGGACCCTTGGGGGACCCTTGGGGGACCCCCTTGGGGGAACCTTGGGGGACCCTTGGGGGACCCTTGGGGGACCCTTGGGGGACCCTTGGGGGACCCTTGGGGGACCCTTGGGGGACCCTTGGGGGGACCCTTGGGGGATTCTTGGGGGACCCTTGGGGGACCCTTGGGGGGACCCTTGGGGGATCCCTTGGGGGACCCTTGGGGGACCCCCTTGGGGGACCCTTGGGGGATCCCCTGGGGGGACCCCCTTGGGGGAACCTTGGGGTAACCTTGGGGGACACCGTTGGGGGACCCTTGGGGGACCCTTGGGGGACCCCTTGGGGGACCCTTGGGGGACCCCCTTGGGGGACCCTTGGGGGACCCCCTTGGGAGATCCCCTTGGGGACCCCCTTGGGGACCCCCTTGGGGGACCCTTGGGGAACCCCTTGGGGGACCCTTGGGGGACCCTTGGGGGACCCTTGGGGGACCCTTGGGGGACCTTGGGGGACCCTTGGGGGACCCTTGGGGGATCCCTTGGGGGACCCTTGGGGACCCTTGGGGGACCCTTGGGGGACCCTTGGGGGACCCTTGGGGGATACCCTTGGGGGACACTTGGGGGACCCTTGGGGGACCCTTGGGGGGACCCCTTGGGGGACCCTTGGGGGACCCTTGGCGGACCCCCTTGGGGGACCCCCTTGGGGACCCCTTGTGGGACCCCCTTGGGACCCCCTTGGGGGGCCCTTGGCGACCCTTGGGGGACCCCTTGGGGACCCTCGCTTGGGGGACCCTTGGGGGGGACCCTTGGGGACCCCCTTGGGGGACCTCCTTGGGGGACCCTTGGGGGATACCCTTGGGGGACCCTTGGGGGACCCCCTTCGGGGACGCTTGGGGGACCCTTGGGGGACCCTTGGGGGAACCTTGGGGGACCCTTGGGGGACCCCCTTGGGGGACGCTTGGGGGACCCTTGGGGGGACCCCCTTGGGGACCCTTGGGGGATCCCTTTGTGGGAACCTTGGGGGACCCTTGAGGGATCCTTGGGGGACCCTTGGGGGACCCCCTTGGGGGGCCCTTGGGGGGCCCTTGGGGGATCCCCTTGGGGGAACCTTTAGGGGGACCCCCTTGGGGGACCTCCTTGGGGGACCCTTGGGGGACCCCCTTGGGGGACCCTTGGGGGACTCTTGGGGGATCCCCTTTGGGGACCCTTGGGAGACCCCCTTGGGGGAACCTTGGGGGGCCCTTGGGGGATCCCCTTGGGGGACACTTGGGGGACCATTAGGGGACCCCCTTGAGGGACGCTTGGGGGGGACCCCCTTGGGTGACCCTTGGGGGACCCTTGGGGGACCCCTTTGGGGGACCTTTGGGGGATTCTCTTGGGGGACCCTTTCGGGGACCCCTTTGGGGGACCCTTGGGAGACCCTTGGGGGATCCCCTTGGGGGATCCTTGGGGGGGACCCCCTTGGGGGACCCTTGGGAGACCCTTGGGGGACCCCCTTGGGGGACCCTTGGGGGATCCCCTTGGGGGACCCTTGGGGGAATCTTGGGGGACCCCCTTGGCTGACCCTTGGGGTTTTCCTTGGGGGATCTTTGGGGGACCCTTGGGGGATCCCCTTGGGGGACCCTTGGGGGAACCATTTGGGACCCACTTGGGGGACCCTTGGGGGGTCTTGGTGGACCCCCTTGGGGGACCACTGGGGGACACTTGGGGGACCCTTGGGGGATCCCCTTGGGGGACACTAGGGGGACCCTTGGGGGACCCTTGGGTTACCCCCTTGGGGGACCCTGAATTCAAATACCTAGGAACAATAATCACAAATAGGAATGAGATGCAAAAAGAAATTAAACATAGGCTCAATTCTGGAAATGCATGCTATTATGCGTTCTCTAAATACATGGGATCCCCTTGGGGGACCCTTGGAGGACCCTTGGGGGACCCCCTTGGGGGACCCTTGGGGGACCCTTGGGGGATCCCCTTGGGGGACCCTTGTGGGACCCTTGGGGGACTCTTGGGGGACCCCCTTGGGGGCCCTTGGGGGACCCTTGGGGGATCCCCTTGGGGGACCCTTGGGGGACCCTTGGGGGACCCTTGGGGGAGATCCCCTTGGGGGACCCCCTTGGAGGACCCTTGGGGGACCCCCTTGGGGGACCCTTGGGGGACCCTTAGGTGACCCCCTTGGGGGATTCCCATGGGGGACCCTTGGGGGGGACCCCCTTAGGGGACCCTTGGGGGACCCCCTTGGGGGACTCTTGGGGGACCCCCTTGGGGGACCCTTGGGGGCACCTTGGGGGACCCCCTTGGGGGACCCTTGGGGGCACCTTGGGGGACCCCCTTGGGGGACCCTTGGGGCCACCTTGGGGGACCCCCTTGGGGGACCCTTGTGGGACCCCCTTGGGGGACCCTTGTGGGACCCACTTGGGACCCCCTTGGGGGACCCTTGGGGGACCCACTTGGGACCCCTTTGGGGGACCCTTGGGGGACACTTGGGGGACCCTTGGGGGACCCCCTTGGGGGACCATTGGGGGACCCTTGGGGGATGCTCTTGGGGGACCCTTGGGGGATCCCCTTGGGGGACCCTTGGTGGACCCTTGGGTGCCCCTTGGGGGGTCCCCTTGTGCGACCATTGGGGGAACCTCGGGGGCCCTTGGGGGACCCCCTTGGGGGACCCTTGGGGGATCCCCTTGGGGACCCTTGGGGGACCCCCTTGGGACCCCCTTGGTGGACCCCCTTGGGGGACCCCCTTGGGGGACCCTTGTGGGACCCTTGGGGGACCCCCTTGGGGGACCCTTGTGGGACCCTTGTGGGACCCTTGGGGGACCCTTGGGGGACCCCCTTGGGGGACCCTTGTAGGGGACCCCCTTGGGGGACGCCCTTGGGGGACCCTTGGGGGACCCTTGGGAGACCCCTTGGGGGACCCTTGTGGGACCCTATGGGGATCCCCTTGGTGGACCCTTGGGGGACCCCCTTGGGGGACCCTTGGGGGATCCCCTTGGGGGAACCTTGGGGTGCCCCTTGGGGGACCCCTTGGGGGACCCTTGGGGGACTCTTGGGGGATCCCCTTGGGGGACCCTTGGGGGACCCTTGGGGGACCCCCTTGGGGGACCCTTGGGGGATCCCCTTGGGGGAATCTTGGGGTACCCCCTTGGGGGACCCCCTTGGTGGACCCTTGCGGGACGCTTGGGGGACCCTTGGGGGACCCCCTTGGGGACCCTTGGGGGATCCCCTTGGGGAAACCCTTGGGGGACCCTTGGGGGGACCCCCTTGGGGGGCCCTTGGGGGACCCTTGGGGGATCCCCTTGGGGGACCCTTGGGGGACCTTTGGGGGACCCCCTTGGGGGACCCTTGGGGGACCTTTGGGGGACCCCCTTGGGGGACTCTTGGTGGGGACCCCCTTGGGGGACCCCCTTCGAGGACCGTTGTGGGACCCTCTTGGGGGACCCTTGGGGGAAGACCCCTTTGGGGGACCCCCTTGGGGGACCCTTGGGGGTTCCCCTTGGGGGACCCTTGGGGGAAAATTTGGGGACCCTTGGGGGACCCCCTTGGGGGACCCTTGGGGGATCCCCTTGGAGGACCCTTGGGGGCCCCCTTGGGGGACCCCCTTGGGGGACCCTTGGGGGACCCCCTTGGGGGACCCTTGTGAGACCCGCTTGGAGGAACCTTGGGAGACCCTCGGGGGAACCTTGTGGGACCCTTGGGGGATCCTTGGGGGATCCTTGGGGGACCCTTGGGGGGGACCCTTGGGGAACCTTGGGGGACCCCCTTGGGGGACCCTTGGGTGACCCTGGGGGGACCCTTGGGGGATCCTGGGGACCCCTTGGGGTCCCCCCAAGGGTCCCCCAATGGGATCCCCCCAATGGTCCCCCAAGGGGGTCCCCCAATGTTCCCCAAGGGTCCCCCAAGGGTCCTCCAAGGGTATCCCAAGGGGGTCCCCCAAGGGTCCCCCAAGGGTCCCCCAAGGTTCCCCCAAGGGGGTCCCCCAAGGGTCTCCTAAGGGGGTCCCAAGAGGGTCCCCCAAGGGTCCCGCAAGGGTCCCCCAAGGGTCCCGCAAGGGTCCCCCAAGGGGATCCCCCAAGGGTCCCCAAGTGTCTCCCAACCCCCAAGGGTCCCCCAAGGATCCCCAATGGTCCCCCAAGGGTTTTCCAAGGGGCCCCCAAGGGTCCCCCAAGGGTCCCCAAAGGGTCCCCCAAGGAGGTCCCCCAAGGGGGTCCCCCACCCAAGGTCCCACCCAAGGTCCCCCCAAGGGATCCCCAAGGGCCCCCAAGGGGGTCCTCCAAGGTCCCCAAGAGTCCCCCAAGGATCCTCCAAAGGGTCCCCCAATGTTCCAAGGGGATCCCCCAAGGGTCCCCCAAGGGGGTCCCCCCATGGGTCCCCCCCAAGGGGGTCCCACGAGGGTCCCCCAAGGGTCCCCCAAAGGTCCCCCAATGGTCCCCCAAGGGGATCCCCCAAGGGTCCCCCTAGGGGTCCCCCAAGGGTCCCCCAAGGGTCCCCCAAGGTGTCCCCAAGGGGTCCCCGCCAAGGGTCCCCCAAGGGGTCCCAGGCCAAGGGTCCACCAAGGGTCCCCCAAGGGGATCCCCCAAGGGGTCCCCCCAAGGGTCCCCCAAGGGTCCCCCAAGGGTACCCCAAGGGTCCCCCAAGGGTCCCCAAGGATCCCCAAGGGTCCCCCAAGGGTCCCCCAAGGGGATCCCCCAAGGGTCCCCCAAGGGGGTCCCCCAAGGGTCCCCCAAGGGTCCCCCAAGGGTCCCCAAGGGGATCCCCCAAGGGTCCCCCAAGTGTCCCCCAAGGGTCCCAAAAGGGGATCCCCTAGGGTTCCCCAAGGGGATCCCCCAAGGGTCCCCCAAGGGGGTCCCCATAAGATTACTGTATTTACTATAGTTCAGAATATAATTTGATCCCCTTGGGGGATCCCCTTGGTGGACACTTGGGGGACCCCCTTAGGGGACCCCCTTGGGGGACCCTTGGGGGATCCCCTTGGGGGATCCCCTTGGGGGACCCCCTTGAGGGACACTTGGGGGACCCTTGGGTGACCGTTGGGGGACCCTTGGGGGGGACCCCCTTGGGGGAATCCCTTGGGGGTCCCTTGGAGGACCCTTGGGGGACCCCCTTTGGGGGACCCTTGGGGGATCGCCTTGGGGGACCCTTGGGGGACCCCCTTGGGGGACCCCCTTTGGGGACCCTTGGGGGCCCCTTGGGGGAGCCCCTTGGGACCCCCTTGGGGGACACTTGGGGGAACCCCTTGGGGGACCCTTGGTGGAATCTTGGGGGATCACCTTGGGGACCCTTGTGGGACCCTTGGGGGACCCTTGGGGATCCTTGGGGGATCCTTGGGTGACCCTTGGGGGATCCCCTTGGGGGACCCTTGGGGACCTTTGGGGATCCCCTTGGGGGACCCATGGGGGGGACCCCCTTGGGGGAACCTTGGGGGACCCCCTTGGTGGACCCCCTTGGGGGACCCTTGGGGGCCCCTTGGGGGACCCCCTTGGTGGACCCTTGGGGGACCCCCTTGAGGGACACTTGGGGGACCCTTGAGGGATCCCCTTGGGGGACCCTTGGAGGGACATCCTTGAGGGACCCCCTTGGGGGACACTTGGGGGAACCTTGGGGGACCCCCTTGGGGGACCCTTGGGGGAACCTTGGAGGATCCCCTTGGGGGACCCCCTTGGGGAACCTTGGGTGACCCATTGGGGATCCCCTGGGGGGACCATTGGGGGGGACCCCCTTGGGGGTCCCTTGGGGGACCCTTGGGGGACCCTTGGGGGACCCCCTTGGGGGACCCTTGGGGGATCCCATTGGGGGACCCTTGGGGGACCTTGGGGGACCCTTGGGGGATCGCCTTGGGGGACCCTTGGGGGGACCCTTGGGGGACCCTTGGGGACCTTTGGGGGACCCCTTTGTGGGAACCCTTGGGGGACCCTGGGTACCCCTTGGGGGATCCCTTGTGGGACCCTTGGGGGACCCCTTGGGGACTCCCCTTGGGGACCCTTGGGGGACCCTTTGGGGATCCCCTTGGGGTACCCTTTTGGGGGACCCCCTTGGGGGACCCCCCTTGGGGAACC
>JASPKZ010008329.1:37500-40000 GCA_030220185.1 Diploptera punctata
GATTATAATAATAATAATAATAATAATAATAATAATAATAATAATAATAATAATAATAATAATAATAATGATAATAATAATAATAATGATAATAATGATAATAATAATAATAATAATAATAATAATAATAATAATAATAATAATAATAATCAATAATGAAGAAGATAAATAAGAAGTAAAATTTGGCACGTAAGAAAGAGCAAGAAGCAACAAACAAACAAACAAACAAACAAACAAAGTAATTATAAATGTATTATCATCCTAGTTGATGTCATTGTAGCGGTTGGCTGAGGTAAGTTGCGGTTAGGTTAGGTTTAGAAGTAGGTTCGATTTTCGTTCCGGTGTTAGGTTAGAGTATTGTTACGTTTGGGTTAGGTTTAGTTTACGTTGAGGTTTAGGTTAAGGGTTTATGTTAGGTTAGGTTGGGTGTTAGGTTAGGTTAGGTTACATTTCGTTACACTAGGCTTTTTTCTTCTTTTTTTACGCTTTTCACTACAATGGTTTTTTTTTTTATTTAATTTTTTTTTTACGAGTTGAGTGTCTTAATACATTTATAAGGAGAGTGACGGGAAGAAATGCTGTAGAAATTAGCTTTACTGTCATTACATTCTACGTCATTTTGATGTCAGCACCAATTGAACCTCAAAATTGTATTATTTGTAGATATTATTTGCCACACAAAGAAATTGGGAGTGTAAGTAAAAACGTCAATGAAACCGACATATAGAATAAAGAAATACATTAATTACGTGGGAATGAGGGGAAAACATTTGAGGAAGTGACTAAATGCGATAGCTAGGAACCACACAAACATGCTGAAATCTGGGAATTCAGAGAGTGTTGACGTGCGAAATGCTTTCAAAAAACTTTAAACTGAAATAATTATATATAATGACAGTCTTATTCTACTAACAGTTTTTTATTTGGGTGCGAACATGGGGAGGAAATGAGAGATCACGAACGAGTATTTCGGAACAAACTTGTTAGGAAAAAAAATCTTGAACAGATGGAGAGGTGAAAAGAGAAGTGAATGCAGAATATTGCACGACATGTTACTTTAGAATGTATTTTATAGGAAGCATGATGTAATGAGGAGGAGGAGGAGAAGAAGAAAGAGTTAAAAAAAAGTCCGATGGCAGGTCATGTGGCATGGAAGAAGAATAAGAGGCATCTTTGTAGGAAATACGCTCCCTTTTTTTTTATACTAGTCATAAAAATGGTAATTATGACGTAAAAAAATTCGATATAAATTTCATCAGATCAACTTGAAAATTTCAACCAGCAACACAGTATGATAGTGATACTACTTACTACATACCAAATGTTGTTAAGCTTTATATTTTTAATATATAATATATTGTGAATAATATGTTAAAGCAGGATTTGAATATCATAATAAATATGGAAGTTTAAGTTAATAATTTTTATATTAAAAAAATTCTTCTAATATTAAAATAACTTCAATGAAGAAAAGATGTGAATAAAATTGTGTTACATAACAGTGTTTCTAAAGAATGCTTTTAAAATGGTTTTTTTAGTTGTCATAATTACAAAGCTTCGTGTTATAACTGTAATAAGAACACCTGCTTAACTTCACATTTTTAAATGAAAGTATCTAAACTCTGATTGGATGTTAAAACTATTAACTTTTTGATTTAACAAGTCTAATTAAACCTTGTACTTTAAAAATAAAAAAAAAATTATGTGATGTATGTAATTAATAATGTCGTTTAAAATTATAAAAGAATTACACTTTCTGCATACAACTTTCAACAAAGTTAGAAGCAAGAAGAGTTCTCAAGAACATACTGGGGAAGTTACAAAGTGAATATGGAAAGTATTTTTCTACAAGAAACGTGTTTTGCTATCCAGTGTACCAACTTGAACCACACTAATGTTACAACATCGGGCACGAAGAGCTTAAAAAAATGTGACCAGAACGTGGGAAAAGAATTACTTCTTCAATGTTCCTTGCACCAAACCTGACTTTGTTTTTTTTTATAAACTGATGTCCATGTTTCTTTCAATTTTGAAATTAGGTAGTGGGGAGAAAAAAATATATATTCTCTGTTTCTTAATTTTATAAGGGGGGGGGGTGACCTATATAAATTTGCACATCATTTTATTTTTTTACTATGTCCTGAAAATTTCAAGCAGATTAGTAACAATATTGTGTGTGTGTGTGTTGGGGGGGGGGGGTACGCAGAGCATTTTCAAAACTGAAAAACATTTAAAAATATATACAGTTGAGAAAAATGAAATTGAACGTCACTTTTTTTTCATGGTTGTTATATTTGGCATAATTAAAAAAAGAAAGTACTACTTACATTACATCATCTAGGGGGGGGGAAGAGTGCACAAAAAATATTTTTTTTTAACTATGTGTGCTTGAATACTAAAAAAAAGAGTAAGTAAACATGATTACAACAATGAATGCTGTCAGAAAAAAGTATAGGAATTGATGAAAGATTTTTTTTTTTAATAAAAATGCCAAGAACTT
>JASPKZ010008329.1:50000-126194 GCA_030220185.1 Diploptera punctata
GGGCGAATACATGTGTCTTTAAACCGCAAGCGGTGCCCGGCTCGGTCTGCTAGGAAAAAAACTTCCGAGCGTTTATCTGATGCTGAACTCGGGCGCCCAAAATGAATCCGGCGTGGCCACACCCAGTCTAACGCCTGTTCTGGCTTCATCGACTAGGGGAACATCAACCGGCCTAGGGCGCACCGCGGAGGCAAGAGCCACGACGCGGTTCGTTCAGACTTTTTTGAGAGAACACGACGAAGTCGTCTTGTAAAACTCGTTAATGATCCTTCCGCAGGTTCACCTACGGAAACCTTGTTACGACTTTTACTTCCTCTAAATGATCAAGTTTGGGCATCTTCCCGGTGGAATCGAGAGGGAAAAACCCCCGCGCCCACCGGTCCGAAGACCTCACTAAATCATTCAATCGGTAGTAGCGACGGGCGGTGTGTACAAAGGGCAGGGACGTAATCAACGCGAGCTTATGACTCGCGCTTACTGGGAATTCCTCGTTCATGGGGAACAATTGCAAGCCCCAATCCCTAGCACGAAGGAGGTTCAGCGGGTTACCCGGACCTTTCGGCCTGGGAGGACACGCTGATTCCTTCAGTGTAGCGCGCGTGCGGCCCAGAACATCTAAGGGCATCACAGACCTGTTATTGCTCAATCTCGTGCGGCTAGAAGCCGCCTGTCCCTCTAAGAAGATCAGAAGTCGCCGGCAGCGCAAAAGGATGCCGGGAGCGACTAGTTAGCAGGCTAGAGTCTCGTTCGTTATCGGAATTAACCAGACAAATCGCTCCACCAACTAAGAACGGCCATGCACCACCACCCACCGAATCAAGAAAGAGCTCTCAATCTGTCAATCCTCCCGGTGTCTGGGCCTGGTGAGGTTTCCCGTGTTGAGTCAAATTAAGCCGCAGGCTCCACTCCTGGTGGTGCCCTTCCGTCAATTCCTTTAAGTTTCAGCTTTGCAACCATACTTCCCCCGGAACCCAAAAGCTTTGGTTTCCCGGAAGCCGCCCGCCGAGTCATCGGAGGAACTTCGGCGGATTGCTGGCTAGCATCGTTTATGGTTAGAACTAGGGCGGTATCTGATCGCCTTCGAACCTCTAACTTTCGTTCTTGATCAGAGAAAACATTCTTGGCAAATGCTTTCGCTTTAGTCTGTCTTGCGACGATCCAAGAATTTCACCTCTAACGTCGCAATACGAATGCCCCCGTCTGTCCCTATTGACCATTACCTCGGGCATTCCGAAAACCAACAAAATAGAACCGAGGTCCTATTCCATTATTCCATGCACTCAGTATTCAGGCTGATACTGCCTGCTTTAAGCACTCTAATTTGTTCAAAGTAAAAGTGCCGGCCCATCGAGACACTCGGTTAAGAGCACCACGACGGGTAGGTCAAGTAGGCCTTCACCAAGCACCGGGGTCCGGGAAACCCCGAAGGGATCCCAGAACACCCGGACCGGCTACGGCCACCAGCAGGACGTCAACACGTGCATGCCAGTTAGCACCGACGGGCGGTGAACCGGCAGCGTGTGACACAAGTCCGACTACGAGCTTTTTAACCGCAACAACTTTAATATACGCTATTGGAGCTGGAATTACCGCGGCTGCTGGCACCAGACTTGCCCTCCAATGGATACTCATTAAAGGATTTAAAGTGTGTTCATTCCGATTACGGGGCCTCGGATGAGTCCCGTATCGTTATTTGTCGTCACTACCTCCCCGTGCCGGGAGTGGGTAATTTGCGCGCCTGCTGCCTTCCTTGGATGTAGCAGCCGTTTCTCAGGCTCCCTCTCCGGAATCGAACCCTGATTCCCCGTTACCCGTTACAACCATGGTAGGCGCAGGACCTACCATCGAAAGTTGATAAGGCAGACATTTGAAAGATGCGTCGCCGGTACGAGGACCGTGCGATCTGCACACAATTTATTCAGAGTCACCAAGGCAAAACGGACGAGGACGCCCGATTGGTTTTGGTCTAATAAAAGCGTCCCTACCATTTCCGGTAGAGACCGAGTTGCATGTATTAGCTCTAGAATTACCACAGTTATCCAAGTAACTGTGCACCATCTAAGGAACCATAACTGATTTAATGAGCCATTCGCGGTTTCACCTTACTTCGGCTTGCACTGAGAAATGCATGGCTTAATCTTTGAGACAAGCATATGACTACTGGCAGGATCAACCAGGGAACTGCGTGTGTCAGACACCGAGCCGTGCGCGAGGGCACGGCCGCAGACCCAAAAAGTTTGTGTGCGAGGAAAGGCTACATCGCTGCAGCCGTTCCCGCAGGTCAAACAAGTGCGTTAAGTGCACCGACTCTCTGCGTCTCACTCCCTGACAAAGAAGCGAGGGTTAACCCCAACGCCATCTCTTGCTTAACGTGCAGGTACAACACTGAACGCTCGGAGCTGGAGAGAGGAAGATAATGTACGCGAGAACTGTTCACCGCATAGAGGCATCTACCAGAAGGCAGAAAGCCGCGGTGTTGCTGTCCGAAGTGCTCGCACGTACTAGACGCGCTTGCACTACAAGGTAGTGTTTGACTCGCAGGATGTACAACGCACCGACCGGGGGACGGGAGCTTAGCAAGCGGGAGCGCCGGCAGGGATGTGCCGGCAGTACGGCTGCACGAGCCCGGTCAAGTGTCGACCGCCCGAGGGTCGGGGACTACATTGCACTCGTTCTCGTCCGCAATGTAGGTTTACACGTTTTTATCGAGTCCCGCATGCAGCAAAGCACTTGTAATTTTTTGTTTAACGAAGCACTGCGATAAATATATAATTTCCTTACATTTCAGGACGGAGCGACAAAATTACGGCAAACCGTCACGCCGACCGTCACGCCCTTAAAATTAAAATAAACCGTCACGCCGACCGCCACGCCCTGTCCAGTAAGTTAGAAGAAAACATATTTGTGTATTCATCATCATCATCATCATCATCATCATCAGTAAACTTTTTTTTTTATTTACTTACTTTTTTATTTACATAAGAAGGAGAAACAATTATTGGTGAACTATTTACTATAAGGATGAGTAAAGCGAGACGTCCACCGCCACGTACCGCCATGTTGTGGAAACCGTCACGCCAACCGTCACGCCCAGTTTCTATGCAAACCGACACGCCGACCGTCACGCCCTTAAAATAGAGGAAAACCGTCACGCCCAGCAAGTTAGAAGTTATATTTGTTGATTCATCATCATCATCATCATCATCACCTAATTTTACAAACTTTTTGTGAACATAACTTATTTTGCCTTATTATAACAAGAATAAAGACGAAAGCGAGACGTCCACCGCCACGTACTGGCATGCTGAGTATAAAAGTGTGACGCCAACCGTCACGCCCAGTCTCGATGCAAACCGACACGCCGACCGCCACGCCCTCAGCAGTGAAACTTTATAATACTTTTTTATACATATATCGTCGGAATTGTATTAATTAATAATGATTATGATTATAATAATAATAATAATAATAATAATAATAATAATAATGATAATAATGATAATAATGAGGGGCACGCCGTAGCGTAGTGGTTAAGGCACTGAGCTACAAGCCGGAGGGTCGAGGGTTCAAGTCCCGTAGGGGTCAGGATTTTTAAACTGACCCAAACCCTCTGGCGGCACTATGGCCCTGGGGTCGACTCAGCCTCTAACGGAAATGAGTACCAGACGCTTGTTCTGGGGTAAAGGCGGCCGTCACGCAGGGCTGACAACCCGGCTGACACAAAGTGCCGATTGTCTAGAAAAAGTGGGAGCCTTAACCTCCTACTACCCCAAGGACCTCCGGGTCTGTTGTGGGATCTCTTTACTTTACTTTACTTTTTATGATAATAATGATAATAATAATAATAATGATAATAATGATAATAATAATAATAATAATAATAATAATAATAATAATAATAATAATAATCAACAATGAAGAAGATAAATAAGAAGTAAAATTTGGCACGTAAGAAAGAGCAAGAAGCAAACAAACAAACAAACAAACAAACAAAGTAATTATAAATGTATTATCATCCTAGTTGATGTCATTGTAGCGGTTGGCTGAGGTAAGTTGCGGTTAGGTTAGGTTTAGAAGTAGGTTCGATTTTCGTTCCGGTGTTAGGTTAGAGTATTGTTACGTTTGGGTTAGGTTTAGTTTACGTTGAGGTTTAGGTTAAGGGTTTATGTTAGGTTAGGTTGGGTGTTAGGTTAGGTTAGGTTACATTTCGTTACACTAGGCTTTTTTCTTCTTTTTTTACGCTTTTCACTACAATGGTTTTTTTTTTATTTAATTTTTTTTTTACGAGTTGAGTGTCTTAATACATTTATAAGGAGAGTGACGGGAAGAAATGCTGTAGAAATTAGCTTTACTGTCATTACATTCTACGTCATTTTGATGTCAGCACCAATTGAACCTCAAAATTGTATTATTTGTAGATATTATTTGCCACACAAAGAAATTGGGAGTGTAAGTAAAAACGTCAATGAAACCGACATATAGAATAAAGAAATACATTAATTACGTGGGAATGAGGGGAAAACATTTGAGGAAGTGACTAAATGCGATAGCTAGGAACCACACAAACATGCTGAAATCTGGGAATTCAGAGAGTGTTGACGTGCGAAATGCTTTCAAAAACTTTAAACTGAAATAATTATATATAATGACAGTCTTATTCTACTAACAGTTTTTTATTTGGGTGCGAACATGGGGAGGAAATGAGAGATCACGAACGAGTATTTCGGAACAAACTTGTTAGGAAAAAAAATCTTGAACAGATGGAGAGGTGAAAAGAGAAGTGAATGCAGAATATTGCACGACATGTTACTTTAGAATGTATTTTATAGGAAGCATGATGTAATGAGGAGGAGGAGGAGAAGAAGAAAGAGTTAAAAAAAAGTCCGATGGCAGGTCATGTGGCATGGAAGAAGAATAAGAGGCATCTTTGTAGGAAATACGCTCCCTTTTTTTTATACTAGTCATAAAAATGGTAATTATTGTAGCAGAATAATAATAAATACCTACTACACATACAGGTAATCGTTCACTGAGCTTTATTTCTAACCTGTAAATAGCGATAAAGTTCTTCTCTCTGGAAAGTGGACTGTATTTTAGGAAATGCTGTGACACAAATAATTAAACAGATAAAGATAAGACTATATTTAAACAAGTAATTTACACGTGCTCACGTCTTGTACAATAAGTTTACCACGTGGTCTCGTCGCTTTCAGTTCTCTCACAAAGTACTTACACAGAGCGTCACTCTTCTAATTCACTTAATAATGCTTATAATGTGTGGCTATTGATTTCAGCCTTAATTTATCACTCACAGTTATTTATGTGCTCGAGTAGATGCTTAAACACTATTTGCAGAGGCGCACCACTAAACACGTCCGCCATCTACGAGACACACACACACACGACCGCTCGTTAGGAGCTACACACGCACAAGGATGGTAACGTACGCCACGCGGTTCAAACCACGAGAAGACTCAGGTTGGCCAACATTGACAACTCCCGCCAACCACTCAAGGCGGCCAACCTGAGGCGTCAACATGCTCCCCCCTTTGAGAGATCTCACGATTTAACACATCGGTGAATCTCTCAACACAACTGGGTAAGGGAACAAGTTTCACAATTGCTCGTCGAAATAATCCAGTTTTAGTCTTAAGGGTGACCACTCGCACCACACCATCTATCCCAGGGTGAAGCTGTTGGATTACACCAGTCTTCCATACCAGAGGTGGTAAGTTGTCGTCCCGAAGGATCACAAGATCACCGACAGCTGGGCACCATCTTCCGGCCGACAGCCATTTCCTCCTTTGCTGAAGCGACTGCAGGTATTGTCTGGACCACTGTTGCCAGAAATACCTGTAGAGAGCCTGAACTACCTTCCACCTTGTATCGTAGGAAAGGGGACAGTTGGCTATATCGGGAGGGATAGTGCTAGTTAATAGTCTACCGACCAGGAAGTGACTGGGAGTTAGGTACATTTCTTCATGGGATTCACTGGGCGTGCAGATAGGTCTAGAATTTAGTACAGACTCGATCTGACACAACAAAGTACACAATTCTTCAAAACTAAGAATAGTTTTGCCTATAGTCCTTTTCATAAGGGATTTAACCGATTTTATTCCTGCCTCCCAAAGTCCACCAAAATGGGGACTAGAAGGAGGAATAAATCTCCATTCAATATTCATATTTGCTATGTTCTCGGTAATAGCATTCGCATGATTCTTGACAAAATTCAATAACTCGTTATTGGCACCCACAAAATTTGAACCATTATCACTCAATATGAGACAAGGGCGTCCTCTGCGGGCAACAAATCTATAGAGGGCAGCAATAAAGTCCTTAGTAGTAAGGCTCCTGACAACTTCTAAATGGATAGCCTTAGTTACTAAACATACAAAAGGTGCTATGTAGCCTTGAATTTCACCTTAGATCTTGGGTTGTCTCCCTTTATTACAATTGGACCCCCGTAGTCCAAACCTACCTTAACAAAGGGAAGACTTTGCTCTACTCTATACTCAGGAAGTTGTCCCATCATCTGACTAGTTCGGGGTGGTTTAACTCTGAAACATTTGTAGCAAGACCTAATTACCCCACGAATAGTATTTAACACACACAACTCATTACAGATTTCCAACCAACGTTGCACTATAGAAGAAGATTGTTCCAATAGCTCATCCCATTCTACCTTTAACTGCCAAAGAGCTTGGATGATGAGTTTACACTTCACTACCACACACCCTAAGAGACCAAGAGGATCAAATATTGAAGCTACAGTGGAAAGAATGTTTCTCTTGGTGATCCTTCCTTGATCTGGATTGATCTTGATCTGAATTTGGAATTCATCAGAAGAGGGATGCCAAATGATACCTAAAGTTTTGACTGCTTCCTCCTTAGTAAGATTACAAGGGGTTAGAGTTTCTCTGTCTTCTTCTGGAACATTAACAAGAGCGTCTGGACAATTTGACTTCCATTTTCTTAAATGAAATTGGGCACTATCTAGCACAGAAGACACTTTAACTTGTAATTCTTGTGCACTTTCCACGGTATCCGACCCACAAATGAAATCGTCCATATAAAAACAAGACTGTATGGCATCAGAAGCGATAGGATGTGATTCCTTACATTGCTTAGATAATTCAAGCAAACATCTTGTTGCTAGAAACGACGCTGGAGCAGTGCCATAGGTCACGGTAGTAAGACGATACTCCCTTAAAGCCTCATCAGGTGACTCACGCCAGACGATGCGTTGCAAGTCCCTGTCGTCGGGGTGCACCAATATGCAACGATACATTTTAGCTATGTCGGCAGATAGCGCAACCTGATAAGTACGAAACCTCATGACAGTAGACAACAGTTCTGGTTGTATAGACGGTCCAACCATGAGCGTAGCATTCAAGGACACTCCATTAGAAGATTCGCAACTTCCATCGAAAACAACTCGTAATTTGGTCGTTGTACTAGACTCTTTAATTACACAATGATGCGGTAAGTAGAACGTACTCTTGTTTCCTTCTACGGGAGGTGCAAGCTCCATGTGTCCCAGATCGCTGTATTCTCTCATAAATCCGACATAGTGTTCCTTTAATTGATAATGTTTATCAAGCTTACTCTCAATGTGCTTAAATCTCTTAATAGCAGTGTGCTTAGATTCAGCGACCGAAGGAACATCAAGACGTATAGGTAACTTCACAATAAAACGACCAGATTCATCTCTTTGGACGTTTTCAACGAAATGTTGTTCACACGCTTTCTCTTCTGGACTAAGAACAGGGTTTTGCAGTTCGTCTAGCTGCCAGAACCTTTCCAGTTTTTTATCCAGAGAATCAAGTTTCACAAAATTTACCGAACGATGATCTACTCTTTTCTTAATACAAAGTTCAGGAAAGGCACCTGAAAATATGTAACCAAACTCTGTTTTGATCAACGTGGGGTATCCCTTCCTTCTCAAAGTCTCAGAACAAACAATATCATGGTACACGTCTGCGCCGAGAAGAAGTTCAATCGTAGCAGGTTTATTAAAGTTTGGATCACTCAACACAATGTTAGATGGAATATTCCAGTTTGAATGATCAATCTCGGTGGCAGGACATTGAGATGTGATATTCTCTACGACAGCACAATTCAAGTTCAACCTATAGTTAGATACTCTGGACAACAATTGCACCTTACAAGTAAGACTGACTGGAGAGACATCTGAGTCTCCAATACCTACAATAGGAAGTTTGCACGATTGGGTTGCGAGACCTAACTTGCTCAACAGATTTGTAGTCATAAAAGATAACTGGCTGGCAGAGTCCAGTAACGCTCTAACCTTAACTAACCGCCCTACTTTATCTTTCACATTAACACAGGCAGTGCTAAGAAGTACGTTTGAGCCTAGCCCGGAGGTTATCTTCATAGCAGTGGGAGACACAATAGCTGGATGCTCAACATTAGGCTTTCTTTCAAAATGTATTAAAGTATTGTGTTTGCGTTGACATTTGGAACAAGGTTTCTCTTTACAAAATCTCGCTGTATGCCCCTTTGAAAAGCAATTATAACATAATCTAATCTGACCAACTAAATGTACTCTATCATCTACAGTTAATTGGTTGAATTCCTCACAATCTGTTAAATTATGTTTATTTGATTTGCAATTATGGCAATATCTCGATTTGCTGTCATTAGCAATATGGAAAGATTTGACTTTAGGCTTTACATCTAGTTTCTCATTCACTACAATGTTTTTACATTCACTGAGCTCCAAAGTTTGAGCCTTTCTCTCCAAAAATTCCATAAACTCGACTAAGCTAGGGATATCCGTAGCACCGTGTTTAGCTTCCCACTCTGACCTATGAAGACCTTTCATTTTACTCGATATAATTTCCTGCAACATTAGATCTGATAACAGAACATCACTCCGAAGATTCTCTATGGCATTAATATTGCCTTTTACTTGGTTAAGTACTTTCCTATAATCTGCAGCAGTACCTGTACTACAAGAAGGTAAGCTGAGTAAGCACTTAACATGCTGAGACAATATCATGCGTCTGTTGTCGTACCTTTGCTGAATTAACTTCCAGGCGGTACCAAAATTGCCTTCAGTTATCGCTAAATTACTGAGTAATTGCCTAGGTTCGCCTTCAAGTGACGATAATAAATAATGAAGCCTTTGAACATTATCTAAGTTGGTATTGTTAATCACCAGGGACTCAAAGGTATTCTTAAATGAGAGGTATTCAGTCAATTCTCCTTGGAAATGGGGAATCTGAATAGCCGGTAACTTAAAACTACAACTCGATCTACTAGATGCACGTGACTCATCAAAACCATGACTATCTGTAGGTTTTTGAAGACTTTCTATTAAATCCTGCACCTTGCCACACAACTCATAATATTCATTTTCAAAATCCTCATGATCCCTTGCATGATCCTGACCTGGCTTTGGATCTACTTCAAGCTCTAAGAAATTCCTAACTGCCTCAAACTGTTCCCAAATATCTCCTAGCTTACTTTGTCTAGCTACTAGGGTGTTTAGGGAAAT
Organism: Diploptera punctata; assembly: GCA_030220185.1. Lineage (NCBI taxonomy): Eukaryota > Metazoa > Arthropoda > Insecta > Blattodea > Blaberidae > Diploptera > Diploptera punctata. Next base: position 59,521 of record JASPKZ010008329.1, read on the forward strand.
GGTTTCACTATTGATATAATTTTCCAAATTAGTAAGGCTTCTTTTAAGAATGCCTCGCTTTTGGATAGCCTTTGCCTCACTTTCAAATGACATTTTGATAACTAACAAATTACCGAACACTATAACACAAAATATTTTATAAAATAATTAAAATATATATATAAATCACACAAATAATATGGCAATTTGAAATATAATGTCAGCTCGACTCTATACCAAATGAGGTGGGATATCAACTCTAAGATAGGAGACACAAGCATGCAATAGTACTTATCTTTCAGGCCTCTACTAGGATTTCCAATCGACCAGACATCTGTGTTACTCTAGAATGTGCCACCACGCTGCTAGAAGGTCACAGCACCGTTGATATCAAAGGATAGCTCACTCGAAGATCTGCGAGGGGGTCGCGGTCCACTAGTTGATAACCGAAACACCACGTGGTAACGCTTTCACTGTTGATCACCGCAACACCACGTGGTAACGCTTTCACAGTTTCTTTGTTAGTTGATCACGGCAACACCACGTGGTAACGCTTCACTCTTCTTCACGTAAGCAATACTTTTTGTGTCACAATATCACGATTTTTCACAAGGCGGCTGTTAGATCCGGCCCGGAGGACCAAAAATATGTAGCAGAATAATAATAAATACCTACTACACATACAGGTAATCGTTCACTGAGCTTTATTTCTAACCTGTAAATAGCGATAAAGTTCTTCTCTCTGGAAAGTGGACTGTATTTTAGGAAATGCTGTGACACAAATAATTAAACAGATAAAGATAAGACTATATTTAAACAAGTAATTTACACGTGCTCACGTCTTGTACAATAAGTTTACCACGTGGTCTCGTCGCTTTCAGTTCTCTCACAAAGTACTTACACAGAGCGTCACTCTTCTAATTCACTTAATAATGCTTATAATGTGTGGCTATTGATTTCAGCCTTAATTTATCACTCACAGTTATTTATGTGCTCGAGTAGATGCTTAAACACTATTTGCAGAGGCGCACCACTAAACACGTCCGCCATCTACGAGACACACACACACACGACCGCTCGTTAGGAGCTACACACGCACAAGGATGGTAACGTACGCCACGCGGTTCAAACCACGAGAAGACTCAGGTTGGCCAACATTGACAACTCCCGCCAACCACTCAAGGCGGCCAACCTGAGGCGTCAACATGCTCCCCCCTTTGAGAGATCTCACGATTTAACACATCGGTGAATCTCTCAACACAACTGGGTAAGGGAACAAGTTTCACAATTGCTCGTCGAAATAATCCAGTTTTAGTCTTAAGGGTGACCACTCGCACCACACCATCTATCCCAGGGTGAAGCTGTTGGATTACACCAGTCTTCCATACCAGAGGTGGTAAGTTGTCGTCCCGAAGGATCACAAGATCACCGACAGCTGGGCACCATCTTCCGGCCGACAGCCATTTCCTCCTTTGCTGAAGCGACTGCAGGTATTGTCTGGACCACTGTTGCCAGAAATACCTGTAGAGAGCCTGAACTACCTTCCACCTTGTATCGTAGGAAAGGGGACAGTTGGCTATATCGGGAGGGATAGTGCTAGTTAATAGTCTACCGACCAGGAAGTGACTGGGAGTTAGGTACATTTCTTCATGGGATTCACTGGGCGTGCAGATAGGTCTAGAATTTAGTACAGACTCGATCTGACACAACAAAGTACACAATTCTTCAAAACTAAGAATAGTTTTGCCTATAGTCCTTTTCATAAGGGATTTAACCGATTTTATTCCTGCCTCCCAAAGTCCACCAAAATGGGGACTAGAAGGAGGAATAAATCTCCATTCAATATTCATATTTGCTATGTTCTCGGTAATAGCATTCGCATGATTCTTGACAAAATTCAATAACTCGTTATTGGCACCCACAAAATTTGAACCATTATCACTCAATATGAGACAAGGGCGTCCTCTGCGGGCAACAAATCTATAGAGGGCAGCAATAAAGTCCTTAGTAGTAAGGCTCCTGACAACTTCTAAATGGATAGCCTTAGTTACTAAACATACAAAAGGTGCTATGTAGCCTTGAATTTCACCTTAGATCTTGGGTTGTCTCCCTTTATTACAATTGGACCCCCGTAGTCCAAACCTACCTTAACAAAGGGAAGACTTTGCTCTACTCTATACTCAGGAAGTTGTCCCATCATCTGACTAGTTCGGGGTGGTTTAACTCTGAAACATTTGTAGCAAGACCTAATTACCCCACGAATAGTATTTAACACACACAACTCATTACAGATTTCCAACCAACGTTGCACTATAGAAGAAGATTGTTCCAATAGCTCATCCCATTCTACCTTTAACTGCCAAAGAGCTTGGATGATGAGTTTACACTTCACTACCACACACCCTAAGAGACCAAGAGGATCAAATATTGAAGCTACAGTGGAAAGAATGTTTCTCTTGGTGATCCTTCCTTGATCTGGATTGATCTTGATCTGAATTTGGAATTCATCAGAAGAGGGATGCCAAATGATACCTAAAGTTTTGACTGCTTCCTCCTTAGTAAGATTACAAGGGGTTAGAGTTTCTCTGTCTTCTTCTGGAACATTAACAAGAGCGTCTGGACAATTTGACTTCCATTTTCTTAAATGAAATTGGGCACTATCTAGCACAGAAGACACTTTAACTTGTAATTCTTGTGCACTTTCCACGGTATCCGACCCACAAATGAAATCGTCCATATAAAAACAAGACTGTATGGCATCAGAAGCGATAGGATGTGATTCCTTACATTGCTTAGATAATTCAAGCAAACATCTTGTTGCTAGAAACGACGCTGGAGCAGTGCCATAGGTCACGGTAGTAAGACGATACTCCCTTAAAGCCTCATCAGGTGACTCACGCCAGACGATGCGTTGCAAGTCCCTGTCGTCGGGGTGCACCAATATGCAACGATACATTTTAGCTATGTCGGCAGATAGCGCAACCTGATAAGTACGAAACCTCATGACAGTAGACAACAGTTCTGGTTGTATAGACGGTCCAACCATGAGCGTAGCATTCAAGGACACTCCATTAGAAGATTCGCAACTTCCATCGAAAACAACTCGTAATTTGGTCGTTGTACTAGACTCTTTAATTACACAATGATGCGGTAAGTAGAACGTACTCTTGTTTCCTTCTACGGGAGGTGCAAGCTCCATGTGTCCCAGATCGCTGTATTCTCTCATAAATCCGACATAGTGTTCCTTTAATTGATAATGTTTATCAAGCTTACTCTCAATGTGCTTAAATCTCTTAATAGCAGTGTGCTTAGATTCAGCGACCGAAGGAACATCAAGACGTATAGGTAACTTCACAATAAAACGACCAGATTCATCTCTTTGGACGTTTTCAACGAAATGTTGTTCACACGCTTTCTCTTCTGGACTAAGAACAGGGTTTTGCAGTTCGTCTAGCTGCCAGAACCTTTCCAGTTTTTTATCCAGAGAATCAAGTTTCACAAAATTTACCGAACGATGATCTACTCTTTTCTTAATACAAAGTTCAGGAAAGGCACCTGAAAATATGTAACCAAACTCTGTTTTGATCAACGTGGGGTATCCCTTCCTTCTCAAAGTCTCAGAACAAACAATATCATGGTACACGTCTGCGCCGAGAAGAAGTTCAATCGTAGCAGGTTTATTAAAGTTTGGATCACTCAACACAATGTTAGATGGAATATTCCAGTTTGAATGATCAATCTCGGTGGCAGGACATTGAGATGTGATATTCTCTACGACAGCACAATTCAAGTTCAACCTATAGTTAGATACTCTGGACAACAATTGCACCTTACAAGTAAGACTGACTGGAGAGACATCTGAGTCTCCAATACCTACAATAGGAAGTTTGCACGATTGGGTTGCGAGACCTAACTTGCTCAACAGATTTGTAGTCATAAAAGATAACTGGCTGGCAGAGTCCAGTAACGCTCTAACCTTAACTAACCGCCCTACTTTATCTTTCACATTAACACAGGCAGTGCTAAGAAGTACGTTTGAGCCTAGCCCGGAGGTTATCTTCATAGCAGTGGGAGACACAATAGCTGGATGCTCAACATTAGGCTTTCTTTCAAAATGTATTAAAGTATTGTGTTTGCGTTGACATTTGGAACAAGGTTTCTCTTTACAAAATCTCGCTGTATGCCCCTTTGAAAAGCAATTATAACATAATCTAATCTGACCAACTAAATGTACTCTATCATCTACAGTTAATTGGTTGAATTCCTCACAATCTGTTAAATTATGTTTATTTGATTTGCAATTATGGCAATATCTCGATTTGCTGTCATTAGCAATATGGAAAGATTTGACTTTAGGCTTTACATCTAGTTTCTCATTCACTACAATGTTTTTACATTCACTGAGCTCCAAAGTTTGAGCCTTTCTCTCCAAAAATTCCATAAACTCGACTAAGCTAGGGATATCCGTAGCACCGTGTTTAGCTTCCCACTCTGACCTATGAAGACCTTTCATTTTACTCGATATAATTTCCTGCAACATTAGATCTGATAACAGAACATCACTCCGAAGATTCTCTATGGCATTAATATTGCCTTTTACTTGGTTAAGTACTTTCCTATAATCTGCAGCAGTACCTGTACTACAAGAAGGTAAGCTGAGTAAGCACTTAACATGCTGAGACAATATCATGCGTCTGTTGTCGTACCTTTGCTGAATTAACTTCCAGGCGGTACCAAAATTGCCTTCAGTTATCGCTAAATTACTGAGTAATTGCCTAGGTTCGCCTTCAAGTGACGATAATAAATAATGAAGCCTTTGAACATTATCTAAGTTGGTATTGTTAATCACCAGGGACTCAAAGGTATTCTTAAATGAGAGGTATTCAGTCAATTCTCCTTGGAAATGGGGAATCTGAATAGCCGGTAACTTAAAACTACAACTCGATCTACTAGATGCACGTGACTCATCAAAACCATGACTATCTGTAGGTTTTTGAAGACTTTCTATTAAATCCTGCACCTTGCCACACAACTCATAATATTCATTTTCAAAATCCTCATGATCCCTTGCATGATCCTGACCTGGCTTTGGATCTACTTCAAGCTCTAAGAAATTCCTAACTGCCTCAAACTGTTCCCAAATATCTCCTAGCTTACTTTGTCTAGCTACTAGGGTGTTTAGGGAAATGGTTTCACTATTGATATAATTTTCCAAATTAGTAAGGCTTCTTTTAAGAATGCCTCGCTTTTGGATAGCCTTTGCCTCACTTTCAAATGACATTTTGATAACTAACAAATTACCGAACACTATAACACAAAATATTTTATAAAATAATTAAAATATATATATAAATCACACAAATAATATGGCAATTTGAAATATAATGTCAGCTCGACTCTATACCAAATGAGGTGGGATATCAACTCTAAGATAGGAGACACAAGCATGCAATAGTACTTATCTTTCAGGCCTCTACTAGGATTTCCAATCGACCAGACATCTGTGTTACTCTAGAATGTGCCACCACGCTGCTAGAAGGTCACAGCACCGTTGATATCAAAGGATAGCTCACTCGAAGATCTGCGAGGGGGTCGCGGTCCACTAGTTGATAACCGAAACACCACGTGGTAACGCTTTCACTGTTGATCACCGCAACACCACGTGGTAACGCTTTCACAGTTTCTTTGTTAGTTGATCACGGCAACACCACGTGGTAACGCTTCACTCTTCTTCACGTAAGCAATACTTTTTGTGTCACAATATCACGATTTTTCACAAGGCGGCTGTTAGATCCGGCCCGGAGGACCAAAAATATGTAGCAGAATAATAATAAATACCTACTACACATACAGGTAATCGTTCACTGAGCTTTATTTCTAACCTGTAAATAGCGATAAAGTTCTTCTCTCTGGAAAGTGGACTGTATTTTAGGAAATGCTGTGACACAAATAATTAAACAGATAAAGATAAGACTATATTTAAACAAGTAATTTACACGTGCTCACGTCTTGTACAATAAGTTTACCACGTGGTCTCGTCGCTTTCAGTTCTCTCACAAAGTACTTACACAGAGCGTCACTCTTCTAATTCACTTAATAATGCTTATAATGTGTGGCTATTGATTTCAGCCTTAATTTATCACTCACAGTTATTTATGTGCTCGAGTAGATGCTTAAACACTATTTGCAGAGGCGCACCACTAAACACGTCCGCCATCTACGAGACACACACACACACGACCGCTCGTTAGGAGCTACACACGCACAAGGATGGTAACGTACGCCACGCGGTTCAAACCACGAGAAGACTCAGGTTGGCCAACATTGACAACTCCCGCCAACCACTCAAGGCGGCCAACCTGAGGCGTCAACAATTATGACGTAAAAAAATTCGATATAAATTTCATCAGATCAACTTGAAAATTTCAACCAGCAACACAGTATGATAGTGATACTACTTACTACATACCAAATGTTGTTAAGCTTTATATTTTTAATATATAATATATTGTGAATAATATGTTAAAGCAGGATTTGAATATCATAATAAATATGGAAGTTTAAGTTAATAATTTTTATATTAAAAAAATTCTTCTAATATTAAAATAACTTCAATGAAGAAAAGATGTGAATAAAATTGTGTTTACATAACAGTGTTTCTAAAGAATGCTTTTAAAATGGTTTTTTTTTTAGTTGTCATAATTTACAAAGCTTCGTGTTATAACTGTAATAACAACACCTGCTTAACTTCACATTTTTAAATGAAAGTATCTAAACTCTGATTGGATGTTAAAACTATTAACTTTTTGATTTAACAAGTCTAATTAAACCTTGTACTTTAAAAATAAAAAAAAAATTATGTGATGTATGTAATTAATAATGTCGTTTAAAATTATAAAAGAATTACACTTTCTGCATACAACTTTCAACAAAGTTAGAAGCAAGAAGAGTTCTCAAGAACATACTGGGGAAGTTACAAAGTGAATATGGAAAGTATTTTTCTACAAGAAACGTGTTTTGCTATCCAGTGTACCAACTTGAACCACACTAATGTTACAACATCGGGCACGAAGAGCTTAGAAAAATGTGACCAGAACGTGGGAAAAGAATTACTTCTTCAATGTTCCTTGCACCAAACCTGACTTTGTTTTTTTTATAAACTGATGTCCATGTTTCTTTCAATTTTGAAATTAGGTTAGTGGGCAGAAAAAAAATATATATTCTCTGTTTCTTAATTTTATAAGGGGGGGGGTGACCTATATAAATTTGCACATCATTTTATTTTTTACTATGTCCTGAAAATTTCAAGCAGATTAGTAAAAAATATTGTGTGTGTGTGTTGGGGGGGGGGGTACGCAGAGCATTTTCAAAACTGAAAAACATTTAAAAATATATACAGTTGAGAAAAATGAAATTGAACGTCACTTTTTTTTCATGGTTGTTATATTTGGCATAATTAAAAAAAGAAAGTACTACTTACATTACATCATCTAGGGGGGGGGGGAAGAGTGCACAAAAAATATTTTTTTTTAACTATGTGTGCTTGAATACTAAAAAAAAGAGTAAGTAAACAAGATTACAACAATGAATGCTGTCAGAAAAAAGTATAGGAATTGATGAAAGATTTTTTTTTTAAATAAAAATGCCATGAACTTTTTGGAGAGTAAATTTATATAATATATAAATATAATGGCATGAAAGAGGATTGCAACATAGAGGGGGGGGGAGAAATACATCTTTTCACAAAGTGTCACAAAAATTTTGGATTTTTTTTTTTTAAATATAGTTTGCAATGGAGATTATGATATTGTGAACAACATGGGCACTGTGTGTGTGTGTGTGTGTGTGTGTGTATGTATTAGAAGGGGAGGAGAAAATTAATAATTAACAATTAGGAAGAAACAAAAAATATCGGATATCTGTGAGAAGGATCTATTTACTAGTAAATTCCAAAAAAGCTAAAAAATAAGACAAGAGGATTGAAAAAATGAAGAAGAAGAAGAAGAAAAAACCTGGCAGACCAAGGAAGATGTAAAAAAACATATTTTTATATAGGAAGGCAAAGAAAGATTATATTGGTGGTATATAGCAGGATTTTTATTTATATCATAATAACAAATGTTAAAAGTTTTTTAATAAGTTAAATATTTTTTTATGTTTTTAAAAAATTCATTTTTAAATATTTAAATGAAATTAAAGAAATAATAATAATTGATGTTCATTGTTGAATAAAAAAAAACATGATATAAAAAAAACAGTATTTTAAAAATTGGTTTTTTTAAGTCATTGTTGTCTGAAATATAAATAAAAAAAAAAAAGCTTTCTGTTTATAATATAAAGAACACCTTCCCCCCCCCTTCATACTTTTAAATGAAAAAAAAAAAAAAGTATTCAAAATTATAACAGATTTTATTATAATTATATTATTATATAATTTCCGCCACCCAATTATTAATTTCGTATGAAATGGGGTTTAGCTTAGAAAATAACAAAAATGTTGACGTAATAAAAACAACTGCCGTTGCGGAGCAACGCCAATGTATCTGAAAATTGAAGAAGTCAGTTTTAATTTGAATCTAATGAATGAATTGCACATAATTTACAGGTTTATCCAGTTTGTGGGTAAACACTAAATACCATATTTTATAATCACGTTTCAAAATTCATTTGAAAGCTTTTTTTTACACATATAACGTATATAATTTATATATATATAAATTCTCATTTATACTAGTGGGGGGGGTGGTTATAAACATCGAGAGGTCTCGGTTCAAGTCCCGTCCGAGCATTTTATTTTTCTTATGTCCTTATTAAGATTGCAATAACAAGTTTTATAATATATATTGTAAATATGTAATTAACCAATAAAATTATATAATGTTTCTATTAGAAATATATATATAAAAAAAATATGTGTGTGTGTAAATTATTATATATATATAATATTCATAAAAAGGTTCCGGAAAGTTTTTTTTTATATATGCTACATTTTTCTTTAATTAATAACCCTGATACGCAAGGTACGAAAATAAATGTACAGGGTACTATCATAATTCTAATTACATCAAAAGATCATTCATTTTATTTAATAATAACTGCTATGAAATTACTAACTAAAAATATTTACTTACATTCCATCTATAACCGCGACTGCTGGCACTATTTTATCAATATTTAAAAAAATAACATTAATAAAATAATATTTAATATAAACATTCCACTGCAACCTACGTAATGATCATTTTAGAATATGTATGTGTATTTGATAAAAAATATTGTCGAAGCTCTCTCTCTCTCTCTCTCTCTCTCTCTCTCTCTCTCTAAACATAATTTATTTATTGGTGGTGACATGTCAGTCGACAAGTAAAGTATATCTAGTTTTATGGGAAAAGAATTCAATTTAAGACTTTTCTTTAATTGTTTTAATTATTAATTTAATTTCTTTTTAGTTTACTTAAAAAATAGTTAGCGGGCTAAGCTTGTTTTTATATTTTTATAATTAATTGTTGTACGTCATAATTTTTACTGTAAAATATTTCACTTTTTTTTTTTAATTTCGAATTTTACTATATATAATGTTCAATTACTATATTATATATATATATATATATATATATATATATATGATTAAATAGTTAGTATATAAGAAATTAATTTATATTTTATTAAGTCTTTTTTAATTGAAGGCTGGTATGAAAGGTGATGGAAGAAATTGAATTTAATTAATTATTGATTAAATAATTTTATGGGACGATAAGATAAAATTAAATTGGTATCTTAAAATTTATAAAAATTATTTTGTTGGGGTGCCCCAGAGTTAGAATCTGGTTATGTAAGCTATTTTACAAATAGTATTGGAATTTTTTTGACAAAAAAGGGCCCCCCAGCAGGGAGGCCCTTGGAAAAGACAAACAACAAAATAAAAGGTGTTTGATAATTTTTTCTGACAAAAAAAGAGGGCTGTGAAGCCCTCGGCAAGAAGAAAAACATAACAGACCTGCTGGCCTCGTCTAACCGACAAGACGAACCAGCGAGCTAGGGGCCGAGTCTCAACAGATCGCAGCGTGGCAACTGCTCTACCGAGTACAACACCCCGCCCGTACCAAAGTCGTCTACAGACGATTCAGAGTCCCGACTTCGAACCGAACGACCCACGGTCGACCGTTAGGGGCAGAGCGACGATTAGCCCGAATACTTCGAAGTTAAAAAGAACTAACTGCTTTTTTTTAATCTCTCTCACATTTTAAATTAACCCCCCCCCGCAACTTTCAAACATTTCTGAAGAGTTCCACACTTCCTTAACGGTTTTTCGAATCTAAATCTTATAATCAAATTTAAAAAATAAATAAATAAAAATAATTTCTCAACAACTATCACAAGCCGCTCCGTTCGTACGCAACGTAAATCTATTTATTACGTTTGTATTAAAAAAATCCAAATTAAAAAAAAATTAATGAACACGCTTCTTTTAGAAAACTTGAAAAATAATTATAATTTCCAATCCGCCTGATAAAAAATAAAGTGGTGAACAAAAAAAATCATCTCCAACATATAGAATAAATTTACAGTTATCAACAAACAAACAAAATTTTGCCATCGTTACGTGAGAACCGTAACAAATTTAATTAATTAAATATTATATTAAGGGTTCACCATAAACGAATTGCAAAATCATTTAAATTACTCAAGATATATCAATTTAAATTGGAATACTGGCACTGAACAGCTGAGTTTAAATACCGGTGAACTTCCTCCAACATCAGAGTATTCCCGGCCATTTAAATCCATACACTCTGAAGGGTTAACACATTGGTGACCGACAGCTGTGCGTTCCAACCACCGCTGCTAGACCGGACATTTCTGTCAGTAGCGTGGACTTTTAAATTTTAAACCGCGCTAGCACAGTGTGATTTTTACATCAATATATTTACAGTCAATAACAATATTGCATAAGTAAATCTTTATTAGTGTTCTCACCAGACCTTCTAGTAGAAATTGAGGGTTTGATAGCGTTAGAAACATTTCCCTTTATGTAAAGGCACGGCAAAAGAGCATATGTAGCAAGTTACTTTTCTTGTCAGCAAGGTTTGGAAAGTTTTTTTTTCAGACACGGTTGGTGTTAATTTATGTTTCTATATGTCTCAGCCTTCTTGGTGGGTCTTGACATGGTGTCCGTTCACTCTATCTTCCGTCCTCTTCCCTGTCATCTGTTCCTAATTTCACGACTACCAAACAAGAGGCAATAAAGGATTTACTGTTAAATCCTGAAAAGATCACTTTGGGATGTTCTAAGATAAAGTTTTTGGGTCATTTGCTGTCAGCCGAATGTATCCAGGTGAACCCGGAGAGAGTTGAAGCCATCAAAAATCTTCCTACACCTAAGAATTTGAAAGGCGTTAGAAGTTTCATGGGAATGGTGGGCTTTTATGCCAGATTTATTCCTAACTTCTCTCAGGTTGCCCTTCCTTTGAATAACTTGAAGAAAAAGAAAACTAAATTCTTATGGAGTCAAGAATGCGAAGCTTCTTTTCAAGGGGATCCTCCAAGGGGGTCCCCCAAGGGTCCCCCAAGGGGATCCCCCAAGGGTACTACAAGGGTCCCCCAAGGGGGTCCCTCAAGGGTCCCCCAAGGGGATCCTCCAAGGTTCCCCCAAGGGTCCCCCAAGGGGGTCCCCCAAGGGTCCCCCAAGGGTCCCCCAAAGGGGTCCCCCACGGGGGTCCCCCCCAAGGGTCCATCAAGGGGATCCCCAAGGGTCCCCCAAGGGTCACGCAAGGGTCCCCAAGGATCCCCAAAGGGTCCGCCAAGGGTCCCCCAGGGTCCCCCAAGAGGGTCCCCCAAGAGGGTCCCCCAAGAGGGTCCCCCAAGAGGGTCCCCCAAGTGTCCCCAAGGGGGTCCCCAAGGTGGTCCCCCAAGGGGCCCCCAAGGGTCCCGCAGGGGGTCCCCCAAGGGTCCCCCAAGGGGATACCCCAAGTGTCCCCCAAGAGCGTTCCGAAGGGTCCCCCAAGGTCCCTAAGAGGATCCCCAAGGGTCTCCCAAGGGTCCCCCTTAGGGGGTCCCCCAAGGGTCCTCCAAGGGGGTCCCCAAAGTAGGTCCCCCCCAGGGGTCCCCCAAGGGGATCCCCAAGGGTCCCCCAAGGGTCCTCCAAGGGTCCCCCAAGGGTCCCCAAGGGTCCCCCAAGGGTCCCCCAAGGGTCCCCCAGGGGGGACCCCCAAGGGGGTCCCCGAAGGGCCCCCAAGGGGGTCACGTTGGTCCTCCAAGGGTCCCCCAAGGGGGTCCCAAGGGTGTCCCCCAAGGGTCCCCCAAGGGGGTCCCCCAACGGGCCCCCAAGGGTCCACCAAAGGGTCCCCCAAGGGTCCCCCAAGGGGGTCCCCCAAGGGTCCCCCAAAGGGATCCCATAAGTGTCCCCCAAGGGGGTCCCCCGAGGGTCCCCCAAGGGTCCCCCAAGGGGGTCCCCCCAAGGGTCCCCCAAGGGGTCCAAGAAGGCTCCCCCAAGGGGGTCCCCCAAGGGTCCTCCAAGGGTCCCCAAGGGAATCCCCCAAGGGTCCCCCAAGGGTGTCCCCCAAGGGTACCACAAGGGGATCCCCCAAGGGTGTCCCCCCCAAGGGTCCCCCAAGGGGATCCCACAAGGGTCCCCCAAGGGGGTCCCCAAGGGTCCGCCAAGGGGATCCCCCCAAGGGTCCCCCAAGGAGATCCCCCAAGGGTCCCCAAGGGTCCCTCAAGTGGGTCCCCCAAGGGTCCCCCAAGGGGGACCCGCAAGGGGGTACCCCCCAAGGGGATCCCGATAGTGTCCCACAAGAGTCCCCCAAGGGGGTCTCTCAAGGGTCCCCCATGGGTCCCCCATGGGTCCCCCAAGGGTCCCCCAAAGGTCCCCCAAGGGTCCCCCAAAGGGTCTCCCAAGGGGGTCCCCCAAGGGGGTCCCCCAAGGGGGTCCCAAGGGGGTCCTTCAAGTGTCCCCAAAGGGGATTCCCCAAGGCTCCCCCAAGGGTCCCCCAAGGGGATCCCCCAAGGGTCCACCAAGGGGGTCCCCCAAGGGTCCCACAAGGGTCCCCCAAGGGGATCCCCCAAGGGTCCCCCAAGGGGGTCCCCCAAAGTTCCCCCAAGGGGGTCCCCCAAGGGTCCCCCAAGGGGTCCCCCAAGGGTCCCCCAAGGTTGTCTCCTAAGGGGGTCCCCCCAAGGGTCCCACAAGGAGGTCCCCAAGGGATCCCCCAAGGGTCCCCCAAGGGGGTTCCCCCAAGGGTCCCCCAAGGGTCCCCCAAGGGTCCCCCAAGGGGATCCCCAAGGGTCCCCAAGGGTCCCCAACGGGGTCCCCCAAGGGTCCCCCAAGGGTCCCGCAAGGGGATCCCCAAGGGTCCCCCAAGGGGGTCCCCCAAGGGTCCCCCAAGGGTCCCCCAAGGGTCCCACAAGGGTCCGTCAAAAGGTTCCCCCAAGGGGGTCCCTCCCAAGGGCCCCCAAGGATCCCCCAAGGGTCCCCCAAGGGTCCCCCAAGGGTCCCCCAAGGAAGTCTCCCAAGGGGGTCCCCCAAGGGGGTCTCCCAAGGGGGTCCCCCCAAGGGTCCCCCAAGGTGGTCCCCCAAGGGGTTCTTCCAAGGGGGTCCCCCCAAGGGTCCCCCAAGGGGATCCCCCAAGGGTCCCACAAGGGTCCCCCAAGGGGGTCCCCCAGGGTCGCCAAGGGCGTCCCCCAAGGGTCCCCTCTAAGGTCTCCCAAGGGTCCCCCAAGGGTCCCCCAGGGTCCCCCAAGGTGCCACCAAGGGTATCCCAGGGGGTCCCCCAAGGGTCCCCCAAGGGGGTCCCCCCCAAGGGTCCCCCAAGGGGTTCCCCCAAGGGTCCCCAAGGGGATCCCCCTTGGGGGACCCCCTTGAGGGACACTTCGGGGACCGTTCGGGGACCGTTGGGGGACCCCCTTGGGGGACCCTTGGGGGACCCTTGGGGGATCCCCTTGGGATCACCTTTGGTGGGGAACCTTGGGTGACCCTTTGGGGGACCCTGGGGGACCGTTGGGGGACCCTTGGGGGACCCCCTTGGGGGACCCTTGGGGACCCTTGGGGGACCATTGGGGACGCCTTGGGGTCCCTTGGTGGAATCTTGGGGGATCACCTTGGGGGACCCTTGTGGGACCCTTGGGGGACCCTTGGGGGATCCTTGGGGGACCCTTGGGGGACACTTGGGGGACCTTTGGGGGACCCTCGGCTTGGGGGGACCCTTGGGGGGACCCTTGAGGGACCCCCTTGGGGGACCCTTGGGGGATCCCCTTGGGGACCCTTGGGGGACCCTTGGGGGACCCTTGGGGGATCCCCTTGGGATGACCCTTGGGGGACACCCTTGGGGGACCCCTTTGGGACCCCCTTGGGGGACCCCCTGGGGGGACCATTGGGGGCCCCTTGGGAAAATGTTCCTATGATGTGTATGTAATTATTACAATATTTATAAAGGTTCCGGTTGATTTGAGGTTTCTCTAAAAGTTCTCTTCGGGGACCCCCTTGGGGGACCCTTGGGGGATCCCCTTGGTTGAACCTTTTGGGACACCATTGGGGGACCCCCTTGGGGGACCCTCTTGGGGGAACCTTGGGGGACCCCCTTGTGGGAACCTTGGGGGACCCCTTGGGGGACCCCCTTGGGGGACCCTTTGGGACTTTTGGGGGACCCCCTTGGGTGACCTTTGGGGAACCCCCTTGTGGGAAACTTGGGGGAACCTTGGGGGACCCCTTGTGACCCCCTTGGGGGACCATTGGGGGAGCCCCTTGGGGGACCCTCTTGGGGGACCCTTTGGGGACCCCCTTGGGGGAAACTTGGGGGTATACCCTTGGGGACCCCCTTGCGGGACCCTTGGGGGACCCCTTGGGGGACCCTTGGGGGAACCTTGGGGACCATTGGGGTCCCTTGGGGGGCCCTTGGGGGACGCTTGGGGAGACCCTTGGGGGGACCCCTTGGGGAATCCTTGGGGGAACTCCTTGGGGGACACCCTTGGGGGACCCCGTGGGGGACCCTTGGGGGACCCTTGGGATCCCTTGGGGGACCCTTGGGACGCCCTTGGGGGACCCTTGGGGGACCCCTTGGGGGACCCTGGGGGACCCTTGGGGACCCTTGGGGTACCCTTGGGGGACCCTTGGGGGACCCTTGGGGGACCCTTGGGGGACCCTTGGGGGATCCTTGGGGACCCTTGGGGGACCCCTTGGGGGACCCTTGGGGGACCCTGGGGGACCCCCTTGGGGGACCCTTGGGTGATCCCCTTGGGGGACCCTTGGGGGGACCCCGTTGGGGGACACTTGGGGGAACCTTGGGGGACCCCGTTGGCCGACCCTTGGGGGATCCTTAGGGGATCCTTGGGGGACCCTTGGGGGACCCCCCTTGGGGACCCTTGGGGACCCCTTGGGGATCCCCTTGGGGACCCCCTTGGGGGACCCTTGGGGACCCCCTTGGGGACCCTTGGGGATCCCTTGGGGGGACCCTTGTGGGGATCCTTGGGGAACCCTTGGGGACCCCTGGGGGACCCCTTGGGGGACCCTTGGGGGACCCCCTTGGGGGACCTTGGAGGGACCCCCTTGGGGGACCCTTGGGGACCCTTGGGGACCCCCTTGGGGGACCCTTGGGGGACCCTTGGGGGGACCCCTTGGGGACTCCTTGGGGGAGACCCTTGGGGAACCCTGGGTGACCCTTGTGGGACCCCTGGGAGACCCTTGGGGGGACCCCCTGGGGGACCCTTGGGGGACCCTTGGGGGACCCCCTTGGGGGACCCCTGGGGGACACCTTGGGGGAGCCCTTGGGGGATCCCATTGGGGGACACTTGGGGACCCTGGGAGACCCCTTGGGGGAAACCTTGGGGATCGCCTTGGGGGACCCTTGGGGACCCCTTGGGGGACCACCTTTGGCGACCCTTGGGGGACCCTTGGCGGAACCCTTGGGGACCCTTGGGGGACCCTTGGGGACACCTTGCGGCCCTTGTGGGAACAATTGGGGGATCCCTGGGGGATCCTTGGGCACGACCCCTGGGGGGACACCCTGGGGGACCCTTGGGGACCCTTGAGGGGACCCCCCTTGGGGGACCCTGGGGGGACCCTTGGGGGATCCCCTGGGGGACCCCCTTGGGGGCACCCTTGGGGGAACCTTGGGGATCACCCTGGGGGACCTTGGGGGACCCTTGGGGGAACCTTGGGGGCCCCCGCCTTGCGGACCCGTTGGGGGACCCTTGGGGGACCCTGGGGGAAACTTGGGAGACCCCATTGGGGACCCTTGAGGTCCCCCGGGGGACCCTTGGGTACCCGTGAGGGCCCATTGGGGGATCCTTGGGGACCCTTGGGGGGTTGGGAGAACCTTGGGGACCCTTGGGGGACCCCCTTGGGGAACCCTTGCGGACCCTTGGGGGATCCCCCTTGGGGGAATCCCTGGGGGGGGGTCCCTTGATGAAACCTTGGGGGACCCTTGGTGGAATCGCCTTTGGGGACCTTGGGGGACCTCCCTTGGGGGACCCCCTTTTGGGACCCTGGGGGCCCCTGGGGGAGCCCCTTGGGGACCACCCTTGGGGACACTGGGGGAACCCCTTGGGGGACCCCCTGTTGGAATCTTGGGGGATACTTGGGGACCCCTGGTGGACCCTTGGGGACCCTTGGGGGATCCTTGGGGGATCCTTTGGGGGACCCTGGGGTTCCCCCTTGGTGGGACCCTTCGGGAGACCTTTGGGATCCCTTGGGGGACCCATGGGGGGACCCCCCCTTGGGGGAACCTTGGGGATACCCTTGGGGACCCCCTTAATAGGGACACCTTGGGGACCCTTGGTTAATTTTTCCTACCCCCTTCTTTATTTGTTTACCTTTATATTTAAAATTGTTAGTAATTCCCAAGGGGATCACCCCAAGGGTCGCCCAAGGGGTCCCCCCAAGGGTCCCACAAGGGGTCACCCCAAGGGTCCCCCCAAGGCGTCCCCAAGGATCCCCCAATGGGTCCCCCAAGGGGTCCCCCAAAGGGGCCCCAAGTGGTCCCCAAGGTCCCAAGGGGGTACCCAAAGGGGATCTCCCAAGGGGTCCCCCCAAGGGTCCCCCAGGATCCCCAAGGATCCCCCAAGGGTCGGCCAATTGGGTCCCCCAAGTTCCACCAAGTGGTTCCCCCAGGGGGTCCCCCCCAAGGTGCCCCCAAGGGGATCCCCAAGGGTCCCCAAAGGGTACCCCAAGCGGATTCCCCAATGGGTCCCCCCAAGGGTTCCCCCAAGGGATCCCCCAAGGATCCCCAAGGGTCCCCAAGGTCCCCAAGGGTTCACCAAGGTCAACCAAGGGATCCCCAAGGGTCCCCCAAGGGTCCCCCAAGGGGGTCACCCCAAGGGTCCCACAAGGGGGTCCCCCAAGGTTCCCAAGAAGTCACCAGGGGCTCCCCACGGTCCCCAACGGGTCCCCCAAGGGTCACCCCCACGGGGGTCCCCCAAGGGTCCCCCAAGGGGTTCCCCCAAGGGGGTCCCCCAAGGGGGGTCCCCCCAAGCGTCCCCCAAGGGGGTCACCCCCAAGGGTCCCCCAATGTTCCCCAAGGTGTCCCCCAAGGGTCCCACAAGGGGGTCCCCCAAGGGACCCACAAGGGGGTCCCCCAAGGGGGTCCCCCAAGGGAGTCCATCCAAGAGGATCCCAAGGTTCCCACAAGGGGGTCCCCAAAGGGTCCCCCAAGAGGGTCCCCCAAGGGGGTCCCCCAATTGTCCCCCCAAGTGGTCCACCAAGGGGTCCACCCAAGGGGTCCCCCAAGGGTTCCCCCAGGGGTTCCCCCAAGGGGGTCCCCCAAAGTCCCCAAGGGTCCCCCAAGGGGGTCCCCCAAGGGCTCCCCCAAGGTTCCCACAAGGGGGTCCCCCAAGGTTCCCCCAAGAGGGTCCCCCAAGGGGGTCCCCCAAGGGGGTCCCCCAATGGTCCCCCAAGGGGGTGACAAGGGGTCCCCCAATGGTCCCCCAAGGGGGTCCCCCAAGGGTCAACCAAGGGGATCCCCCAAGGGTCCGCCAAGGGGGTCCCCGAAGGGTGTCCCCCAAGGGGCCCCCAATGGTCCCCCAAGGGGGTCCCCCAAGGGGGTTCCAAAGGGGTCCCCCAAGAGTGTCCCCCAAGGGGCCCCCAAGGGGGTCCCCCAAGGGTCCCCCAAGGGGGTCCCCCAAGGGTATCACCCAAGGGTCCCCCAAGGGGGTCCCCCAAGGGGATCCCCAAGGGTCCCCCAAGGGTCCCCAAGGGGATCCCAAAGGGGCCCCCAAACGGGGTCCCCCAAGGTTCCCCCAAGGGGGTCCCCCAAGGTGTCCCCCAAGGGTCCCCCAAGGGTCCCCCAAGGGTCCCCCAAGGGGGTCCCCCAAGGGTCCCCCAAGGGGGTCCCCCAAGGGGCCCCCAAGGGTCCCCTCAAGGGGGTCCACCAAGGGGGTCCCCCAAGGTTCCCCCAAAGGGGGTCCCCCCCAAGGGTCCCCCAAGGGGATCCCCAAAGGTCCCCAAAGGTCCCCCAAGGGGATCCCCCAAGGGTCCCCCAAGGATCCCACAAGGATCCCCCAAGGGTCCCCAAGTGTCCCACAAGGGTCCCCAAGGTGATCCCCCAAGATTCCACCAAGGGTCCCCTAAGGGGGTCCCCCAAGTGTCCCCCAAGGGGGTCCCAAGGGGGTCCCCCAAGGGTCCCCCAAGGGGCTCCCCCAAGGGGCTCCCAAGGGTCCCGAAAGGGGGTCCCCCAAGGGGGTCCCCCAAGGGTCCCCCAAGGCGATCCCCCAAGGGTCCCCCAAGTGTCCCCCAAGGGGGTCCCCCAAGGGTCCCCCATGGGACCCCCAAGGGATTCCCCCAAGGGGGTCCCCCCCAAGGGTCCCCCAAAGGGTCACCCAAGGTTCCCCAAGGGGGTTCCCCAAGGGTCCCCCAAGGGGATCCGCCAAGGGTCCCCCAAGGGTCCCCCAAGGGTCCCCCAACGGTCCCCCAAATGTCCCCCAAGTGTCCCTCAAGGGGGTCCCCCAAGGGTCCCCCAAGTGGATCCCCCAAGGGTCCCCCAAGGGCCCCCCAAGGGTCCCCAAGGGGATCCCCGCTTGGGGACCCTTGGGGGACCCTTGGGGGACCCCCTTGGGGGATCCCCTTGGGGGACCCTTGGGGGATCCTTGGGGGACCCTTGGGGGACCCTTGGGGTACCCTTGGGGGACCCTTGGGGGAACATTGGGGGACCCTTGGGGGATCCTTGTGGGACTCTTGGGGGACCCTTGGGGGACCCCCTTGGGGGCCCTTGGGGATCCCCTTGGGGGAACCTTGGGTGGGACCCCCTTGGGGGACCCCCTTGGGGGACCCTTTGCGGACCCTTGGGGGACCCTTGGGGGCCCCTTGGAAGACCCTTGGGGGACCATTGGGGGATCCTTGGGGGACCCTTGGGGGGTTGGGAGAACCTTGGGGACCCTTGGGGGACCCCCTTGCGGGACCCTTGCGGGACCCTTGGGGGATCCCCTTGGGGGACCCTTGGGGGGGGACCCCCTTGGGGGATTGGGAGACACTTGGGGACCCTTGGTGGACCCTTGGGGGATCCCCTTTTGGGGGACCATTGGGGGCCCCTTGGGGGACACCCTTGGGGGACCCCCTTGGGGGACCCCCTTGGGGGACCCCCTTGGGGGACCCTTGGGGGATCCCCTTGGGTGACCCTTGGGGGACCCCTTGGGGGACCCTTGGGGGATCCCTTTGGGGGACCCTTGGGGGACCCCTTGGGGGAGCCCCTTGGGGGAGCCCCTTGGGGGAGCCCCTTGGGGGACCCTTGGGGGACCACCTTGGGACCCCCTTGGGGGACCCCCTTGGGGAACCCTTGGGGGACACTTGGGGGACCATTGGGTTACCCCCATGGGGGACGCTTGGGGGGACCCCCGTGGGGGCCCTTTGGGGGATCCCCTTGGGGGACCCTTAGAGGAGCCATGGCGGACCCCCTTGGGGGACCCTTGGGGGACCCCCTTCGTGGACCCTTGGGGAACCCTTGGGGGATCCCCTTGCGGGACCCTTGGGGGACCGTTGGGGGATCCTTGGGGGATCCACTTGGGGGACCCCCTTGGGGGAACCTTGGGGGACCCTTGGGGGACCCTTGGGGCCCCTTGGGGATCCCCTTGGGGGACCCTTGGGGGATCCCCTTGGGGGACCCTTGGGGGACCCTTTCGGGGACCCCCTTGTGGGACCCTTGGGAGATCCTTGGGGATCCCCTTGGGGGACCCTTGGGGGATCCCCTTGGGGGACACTTGGGGGACCCTTGGGGGACCCTTGGGGTGGACCCCCTTGGGGGATCCCCTTGGGGGACCCTTGGGGGACCCTTGGGGGACACTTGGGAGACCCCCTTGGGGGACCCTTGAGGGATCCCCTTGGGGGACCCTTGGGGGACCCCTTGGGGTACCCTTGAGGGCCCATTCGGGGACCCCCTTGGGGACCCGACCCCCTTGGGACCCCCTTGGGGGAACCTTGGGGACCCCCTTGGGAGACCCTTGGGCGGACCCCATTGGGGGACCCCTTGGGGGACCTTTGGGTAACCCTTGGGGGACCCCCTTGGGGGACCATTGGGGGACCGACCCCCTTGGGGGACACCCTTGGGGGACCCTTGTGGGATCCCCTTTGGGGAACCTTGGGGGGACCCCCTTGGGGGACCCTTGGGGGACCCCCTTGGGGGACCCTTGGGGGACCCCCTTGGGGAATTACTAACAATTTTAAATATAAAGGTAAACAAATAAATGAAAGGGTAGGAAAAATTAACCAAGGTATCCCCCAAGGGGATACCCCAAGGCTCCCTCCAGCGGGTCCCACAAGGGTCCCCCAAGGGCCCCCAAGGGGATCCCCCAAGGGTCCCCCAAGATGGTCCCCCAAGAGTCCCCCAAGGGGGTCCCCCAAGGGTCCCCCAAGGGGTTCCCCCAAGGGTCCCCAAGGGGATCCCCTTGGGGGACCCTTGGTGGACCCTTGTTGGACCCCCTTGAGGGACACTTGGGGGACCCTTGGGGGACCGTTGGTGGACCCTTGGGGGACCCCCTTGGGGGACCCTTGGGGGACCCCCTTGGGGGACCCTTGGGGGAACCTTAGGTGACCCTTTGGGGGACCCTTGGGGGGGAGACCCCCTTGGGGGAACACCTTGGGGGTCCCTTGGGGGACCCTTGGGGGACCCTTGGGGGAGCCCTTGGGGGACCCCTTGGGGGACCCTTGGGGGACCCTTGGGGAATCGCCTTGGGGGACCCTTGGGGGACACCTTTGGGGGACCCCATTTGGGGACCCTTGGGGGCCCCTTGGGGGAGCCCCTTTGGGGAACCTTGGGGGACCCCCTTGGGACCCCCTTGGGGGACCCCCTTGAGGGACCCTTGGGGGACCCTTGGGGGACCCCCTTGGGGGCCCCTTGGGGGACACCCTTGGGGGACCATTGGGGGCCCCTTGGGAAAATGTTCCTATGATGTGTATGTAATTATTACAATATTTATAAAGGTTCCGGTTGATTTGAGGTTTCTCTAAAAGTTCTCTTCGGGGACCCCCTTGGGGACCCTTGGGGGATCCCCTTGGTTGACCCTTGGGGGACCCCCTTGGGGGACCCTTGGGGGACCCCTTGCGACCCCCTTGTTGGACCATTGGGGGACCCCCTTGGGGGACCCTCTTGGGGGAACATTGGGGGACCCCCCTTGTGGGAACCTTGGGGGACCCCTTGGGGGACCCCCTTGGGGGACCCTTGGGGACATTTGGGGGACCCCCTTGGGGGACCCTTGGGGGAACCCCCTTGTGGGAAACTTGGGGGACCCTTGGGGGACCCTTGTGATCCCCTTGGGGGACCATTGGGGACCCCCTTGGGGGACCCTCTTGGGGGACCCTTTGGGGACCCCCTTGTGGGAACCTTGGGGGTATACCCTTGGGGGACCCCCTTGGGGGACCCTTGGGGACCCTTGGGGGACCTCCTTGGGGGACCCTTGGGGGAATCTTGGGGGAACATTGGGGTCCCTTGGGGGGCCCTTGGGGGACGCTTGGGGGGGAACCCCTTGGGGGACCCCTTGGGGGAACCCCTTGGGGGACCCTTGGGGGGACCCCCGTGGGGGACCCTTTGTTGACCTTTGGTGGATCCCCTTGGGGACCCTTGGGGGACCCCCTTGGGGGACCCTTGGGGGACCCTTGGGGTATCCCCTTGGGGGACCCTTGGGGGATCCTTGGGGGATCCTTGGGGGACCCTTGGGGGGGACCCTTGGGGGATCCCCTTGGGGGACCCTTGGGGGACCCCCTTGAGGGACCCTTGGGGGATCCCCTTGGGGGACCCTTCGGGGGACCCCCTTGGGGGACACTTGGGGGAACCTTGGTTGACCCCGTTGGCCGACCCCTGGGGGATCCTTGGGGGACACTTGGGGGACCCTTGAGGGACCCTTGGGGGATCCCCTTGGGGGACTCCCTTGGGGGACCCTTGGGGGATCCCCTTGGGGGACACTTGGGGGACCCTTGGGGGATCCCCTTGGGGGACCCTTGGGGGACCCTTGGTGGACCCCCTTGGGTGACCCTTGGGGGCCCCTTGGGGGTCCCCCTTGTGGGATCCTTGGGGGGGACCCCCTTGGGGCCCACTTGGGGGGCCCTTGGGGGACCCTTGGGGGACCTCTTGGGGAACACTTGGGGGACCCTTGGGGGATCCCCTTGGGGGACCCTTGGGGGACCCACTTGGGGGACCCTTGGGGGACCCCTTTGGGGGACCCCCTTGGGGGACCCTTGGGTGACCCTTGGCGGATCCCCTTGTGGAACCCTTGGGGGATCCCCTTGGGGGACCCTTGGGGGACCCTTGGAGGATCCCCTTGGGGGCCCTTGGGGGTCCCACTTGGGGGACCCCCTTGGGGGACCCTTGGGGGACCCTTGGGGGATCCCCTTGGGGAACCCTTGGGGGACCCTTGGGGGATCCCCTTGGGGACCCTTGGGGGACCCTTGGGGGACCCCCTTGGGGACCCTTTGGGGACACTTGGGGGATCCCCTTGTGGGACCCTTGGCGGACCCTTGGGGGATCCTTGGGGGACCCTTGGGGTGGACCCCCTTGGGGGATTTCCTTTGGGGACCCTTGGGGGACCCTTGGGGGACCCTTGGGGGACACTTGGGAGACCCCCTTGGGGGACCCTTGAGAGATCCCCTTGGGGGACCCTTGGGGGACGCCTTGGGGGAACCCTTGGGGGCCCCTTCGGGGACCCCCTTGGGGACCCGACCCCCATGACCCCCTTGGGGGACCCTTGTGGGATCCCCTTTGGGGACCCTTGGGGGATCCCCTTGGGGGACTTTTGGGGGACCCTTGGGGGACCCCTGGGAATCCTTGGGGGATCCTTGGGGGACCCCTTTGGGGGACCCTTGGGGGTACCCCTTGGGGGACCCTTGGGGGATCCCCTTGGGGGACCCTTGTGGTACCCCCTTGGGGGAACCTTGGGTGATCCCCTTGGGGGACCCTTGGGGGGGACCCCCTTGGGGGACCCTTGTGGGAACCTTGGGGGACCCCCTTGGCTGACCCTTGGGGATCCTTGGGGGGTCCTTGGGGGACCCTTGGGGGACCCTTGGGGGACTCTTGGGGGACTCTTGGGGGATCCCCTTGGGGGACCCTTGGGGGACCCTTGGGCCTTTGGGGGACCCCCTTGGGGGACCCTTGGGGGACCACCTTGGGGGACCCTTGGGGGACCCTTGGGGGATCCCCTTGGGGGACCCTTGGGGGACCCGCTTGAGGGACCCTTGGGGGATGGGGATCCCCTTGGGGGACCCTTGGGGGACCCTTGGGTGACCCTTGGGGGATCCCCTTGTGGGACCCTTGGGGGACCCTTGGGGGACCCGCTTGAGGGACCCTTGGGGTATCCCCTTGGGGGATACCTTGGTTAATTTTTCCTACCCCTTCATTTATTTGTTTACCTTTATATTTAAAATTGTTAGTAATTCCCCAAGGGGGTCCCCCAAGGGTCCCCCAAGGGTCCCCCAAGGGGGACCCCCCCAAGGATCCCCAAAGGGGATCCCACAAGGGTCCCCCAAGGGGGTCATGGGGGTCGGGTCCCCAAGGGGGTCCCCGAAGGGGCCCCCAAGGGTTCCCCCAAGGCGTCCCCCAAGGGTCCCCCAAGGGGATCTCTCAAGGGTCCCCCAAGGGGGTCTCCCAAGTGTCCCCCAAGGGTCCCCCAAGGAGGTCCCCCAAGGGTCCCCAAGGGTCCCCCAAGGGGGTCCCCCAAGGGTATACCCCCAAGGTTCCCACAAGGGGGTCCCCAAAGGGTCCCCCAAGAGGGTCCCCCAAGGGGGTCCCCAATGGTCCCCCAAGGGGATCACAAGGGTCCCCCAAGGGTCCCCCAAGTTTCCCACAAGGGGGTTCCCCCAAGGGTCCCCCAAGGGGGTCCCCCAAATGTCCCCAAGGGTCCCCCAAGGGGGTCCCCCAAGGGGTCCCCCAAGGTTCCCACAAGGGGGGTCCCCCAAGGTTCCCCCAAGAGGGTCCCCCAAGGGGGTCCCCCAATGGTCCAACAAGGGGGTCGCAAGGGGTCCCCCAAGGGTCCCCCAAGGGGGTCCCCCAAGGGTCAACCAAGGGGATCCCCCAAGGGTCCCCAAGGGGGTCCCCGAAGAGAACTTTTAGAGAAACCTCAAATCAACCGGAACCTTTATAAATATTGTAATAATTACATACACATCATAGGAACATTTTCCCAAGGGGCCCCCAATGGTCCCCCAAGGGGGTCCCCCAAGGGTCCCCCAAGGGTGTCCCCCAAGGGGCCCCCAAGGTGGTCCCCCAAGGGTCCCCCAAGGGTCCCTCAAGGGGGTCCCCCAAGGGTCCCCCAAGGGGGTCCCAAGGGGGTCCCCCAAGGTTCCCCAAAGGGGCTCCCCAAGGGGCCCCCAAGGGTCCCCAAATGGGGTCCCCCAAAGGTGTCCCCCAAGGGTCCCCCAAGGCGATTCCCCAAGGGTCCCCCAAGGGTCCCCCAAGGGACCCCCAAGGTGTTCCCCCAAGGGGGTCTCCCCCCCAAGGGTCCCCCAAAGGGTCACCTAAGGTTCCCCCAAGGGTCCCCCAAGGGGGTCCCCCAAGGGTCCCCCAAGGGGGTCCCCCAAGGGTCCACCAACGGTCCCCCAAGGGTCCCCCAAGTGTCCCTCAAGGGGGTCCAACAAGGGTCCACCAAGGGTCCCCCAAGGGGATCCCCTTGGGGACCCTTGGGGGAACCCCTTGGGGGACCCTTGGAGGACCCCCTTGGGGGACTCTTGGGGGACCATCTTGGGGGACCCTTGGGGGATCCCCTTGGGGGCCCTTGGGGGACCCTTGTGGGACCCGCTGGAGGGAGCCTTGGGGTATCCCCTTGGGGGATACCTTGGTTAATTTTTCCTACCCTTTCATTTATTTGTTTACCTTTATATTTAAAATTGTTAGTAATTCCCCAAGGGGGTCCCCCAAGGGTCCCCCAAGGGGGTCCCCCAAGGGTCCCCCAAGGGGGTCCCCCCAAGGATCCCCAAAGGGGATCCCACAAGGGTCCCCCAAGGGGGTCCCCCAAGGGGGTCGGTCCCCCAATGGTCCCCCAAGGGGGTCCCCCAAGGGTTACCCAAAGGTCCCCCAAGGGGTCCCCCAATGGGGTCCGCCCAAGGGTCTCCCAAGGGGGTCCCCAAGGTTCCCCCAAGGGGGTCCTAAGGGGGTCGGGTCCCCAAGGGGGTCCCCGAATGGGCCCTCAAGGGTACCCCAAGGGGTCCCCCAAGGGGATCCCTCAAGGGTCCCCCAAGGGGGTCTCCCAAGTGTCCCCCAAGGGTCCCCCAAGGGTCCCCCAAGGGGATCCCCCAAGGGGGTCCACCCCAAGGGTCCCCCAAGGGTCCCCCAAGTGTCCCCCAAGGGGATCCCCCAAGGGTCCCCCAAGGGGATCCCCCAAGGGTCTCCCAAGGGTCCCACAAGGGGGTCCCCGAAAGGGTCCCCCAAGGGTCCCCCAAGGGGATCCCCAAGGGTCCCCCAAGGGGATCCCCAAGGGGCCCCAAGGGTCCCCCAAGGGTCCCCCAAGGTTCCCCCAAGGGGGTCCCCCAAGTGGATCCCCCAAGGATCCCCCAACGGTCCCCCAAGGGTCCCGCAAGGGGATCCCCCAAGGGTCCCCCAAGGGTCCACGAAGGGGGTCCCCCAAGGGTCCCCCAAGGGGGTCCGCCATGGCTCCTCTAAGGGTCCCCCAAGGGGATCCCCCAAAGGGCCCCCACGGGGTCCCCCCAAGCGTCCCCCATGGGGGTAACCCAATGGTCCCCCAAGTGTCCCCCAAGGGTTCCCCAAGGGGGTCCCCCAAGGGGGTCCCAAGGTGGTCCCCCAAGGGTCCCCCAAGGGGCTCCCCCAAGGGGCTCCCCCAAGGGGCTCCCCCAAGGGGTCCCCCAAGGGTCCCCCAAAGGGATCCCCCAAGGGTCCCCCAAGGGGTCCCCCAAGGGTCACCCAAGGGGATCCCCCAAGGGTCCCCCAAGGGGGTCCCCCAAGGGGGTCCCCCAAGGGTGTCCCCCAAGGGGCCCCCAATGGTCCCCCAAAAGCGGATCCCCCAAGGGTCCACCAAGGGTCCCCAAGTGTCTCCCAATCCCCCAAGGGGGTCCCCCCCAAGGGTCCCCCAAGGGGATCCCCCAAGGGTCCCGCAAGGGTCCCGCAAGGGGGTCCCCCAAGGGTCCCCAAGGTTCTCCCAACCCCCCAAGGGTCCCCCAAGGATCCCCCAATGGTCCCCCAAGGGTCTTCCAAGGGGCCCCCAAGGGTCCCCCAAGGGTCCGCAAAGGGTCCCCCAAGGGGGTCCCCCAAGGGGGTCCCACCCAAGGTTCCCCCAAGGGGATCCCCAAGGGCCCCCAAGGGGGTCCCCCAAGGGTCCCCCAAGAGTCCCACAAGGATCCCCCAAGGGTCCCCCAATGTTCCCCCCAAGGGTCCCCCAAGGGTACCCCAAGGGTCCCCCAAGGGTCCCCCAAGGATCCCCCAAGGGTCCCCCAAGGGGGTCCCCCAAGGGTCCCCCAAGGGCGTCCCCCAAGGGTCCCCAAGGGGATCCACCAAAGGTCCCCCAAGGGTCCCCCACAGGGGTCCCCCCCAAGTGTCCCCCAAGGGGTTCCCCCAAGGATTCCCCCAAGGGGGTCCCCCCAAGCGTCCCCCAAGGGCCCCCCAAGGGACCCCAATGGTCCCCCAAGGTTCCCCCAAGGGTCCCCCAAGGGGGTCCCCCAAGGGTCCCGCAAGGGGGTCCCCCAAGGGTATACCCCCAAGTTTCCCACAAGGGGGTCCCCAAAGGGTCCCCCAAGAGGGTCCCCCAAGGGGCTCCCCCAATGGTCCCCCAAGGGGGTCACAAGGGGTCCCCCAAAGTTCCCCCAAGTTTCCCACAAGGGGGTTCCCCCAAGGGTCACCCAAGGGGGTCCCCCAAAAGTCCCCAAGGGTCCCCCAAGGGGGTCCCCCAAGGGGTCCCCCAAGGTTCCCACAAGGGGGGTCCCCCAAGGTTCCCCCAAGAGGGTCCCCCAAGGGGGTCCCCCAATGGTCCCCCAAGGGGGTCCCAAAAGGTTCAACCAAGGGGATCCCCCAAGGGTCCCCCAAGGGGGTCCCCGAAGAGAACTTTTAGAGAAACCTCAAATCAACCGGAACCTTTATAAATATTGTAATAATTACATACACATCATAGGAACATTTTCCCAAGGGGCCCCCAATGGTCCCCCCAGGGGGTCCCCCAAGGGGGTCCCAAAGGGGTCCCCCAAGGGTGTCCCCCAAGGGTCATCCCAAGGGGATCCCCCAAGGGTCCCCCAAGGGTCCCCAAGGGGATCCCCCAAGGGTCCCCCAAGGGGGTCCCTCAAGGGTCCCCCCAAGGGTCCCCCCAAGCCGAGGGTCCCCCAAAGGTCCCCCAAGTGTCCCCCAAGGGTCCCCCAAGGGTCCCCCAAGGATCCCCCAAGGGTCCCCCAAGGGTCCCACAAGGGTCCCCCAAGGTGATCCCCCAAGATTCCACCAAGGGTCCCCCAAGGCGATTCCCCAATGGTCCCCCAAGGGTCCCCCAAGGGTCCCCCAAGGGTCCCCCAAGGGGGTCCCCCAAGGGTCCCCCAACGGTCCCCCAAGGGTCCCCCAAAGGGTCACCCAAGGTTCCCCACCAAAGGTGATCCCAAGGGGATCCCCCAAGGGTCCCCCAAGGGTCCCCCAAGGGTCCCCCAAGGGGGTCCCCCAACGGTCCCCGAACGGTCCCCGAAGTGTCCCTCAAGGGGGTCCCCCAAGGGGGATCCCCTTGGGGACCATTGGGGGAACCCCTTGGGGGACCCTTGGGGGGACCCCCTTGGGGACCCTTGGGGGACCCCTTGGGATACCCTTGGTGGACCCTTGGGGGACCCTGGGGGACCCTTGGGGGACCCTTGGGAGACCTTGAGGGACCCTTGGGGGACGCCCTTGGGCGACCCTTGGGGGACCCCCTTGGGGGACCCTTGTGGGACCCTTGGGGGATCCCCTTGGGGGACCCTTGGGGAGACCCCCTTGGAAGAACCCCTTGGGGGACCACCTTGGGGGACCCTTGGGGGGACCCCTTGGGAGACCCCCTTGGCGGACCCCCTTGGGAGACTTCCTTGGGGGACCCTTGGGGGACCCTTGGGGGACCCTTGGGGGATCCTTGGGGGACCCTTGGGAGGGACCCCCTTGGGGGAACCTTTTGACGGACCCTTGGGGGACCCTTGGGGGACCCTTGGGGGACCCTTGGGGGACCCCCTTGGGGGACCCTTGGGGATCCCCTTGCGGGACCCTTGGGGGACCCTTGGGGGACCCCGTTGGGGACCCTTGGGGACCCTTGGGGGATCCCCTTGGGGGACCCTTGGGGGACCCTTGGGGGAACCCCCTTGGGGGACCCTTGGGGGATCCCTTGGGGACCTCCTTGTGGGACCCTTGGGGGGACCCCCTTAGGAGACAACCTTGGGGGACCCTTGGGGGACCCCTTGGGGGACCCTTGGGGGACCCTTGGGGGACCCCTTGGGGGAACTTTGGGGGACCCCCTTGGGGGACCCTTGGGGGATCCCCTTGGGGGACCCTTGTGGGACCCTTGGGGGACCCCCTTGGTGGACCCTTGGGGGATCCCCTTGGGGGACCCTTGGGGGACCCTTGGGGGACCCTTGGGGAACCTTGGGGGGACCCCCATGGGGGACCCTTGGGGGAGCCTTGGGGAATCCCCTTTGGGGACACTTGAAGGACCCCCTTGGGACCCCCTTGGGGGACCCCCTTGGGGGACCCCCTTGGGAGACCCTTTGGGGGACCCTTGGGGGACCTTTGGGGGACCCTTGGGAGACCCGCTTGGGGGAACCTTGGGGGACCCTTGGGGGACCGTTGGGGGACCCTTGGGGGACCCCCTTGGGGGACCCTTGGGGGATCCCCTTGGGATCACCTTTGGTGGGGAAACTTGGGTGACCCTTTGGGGGACCCTTGGGGGGAGACCCCCTTGGGGGACCCTTGGGGGACCCTTGGGGGACCCTTGGGGAATCGCCTTGGGGGACCCTTGGGGGATCCCCTTTGGGGACCCTTGGGGGCCCCTTGGGGGAGCCCCTTGGGGGACCCTTGGAAGACCCCTTTGGGACCCCCTTGGGGGACCCTTGGGTGACCCCCTTGAGGGACCCTTGGGGGGACCCTTGGTGGAATCTTGGGGGATCACCTTGGGGGACCCTTGTGGGACCCTTGGGGGACCCTTGGGGGATCCTTGGGGGACCCTTGGGGGGGACCCCCTTGGGGGAACCTTGGGGAACCCCCTTGGTGGACCCCCTTGGGGGACCCTTGGGGGCCCCTTGGGGGACCCCCTTGGTGGACCCATGGGGGACCCCCTTGGGGGACCCTTGGGGGACCCCCTTGGGGGAACTTTGGGGGACCCCCTTGGGGGACCCTTGTGGGACCCTTGGGGGACCCCCTTGGTGGACCCTTGGGGGATCCCCTTGGGGGACCCTTGGTGGACCCTTAGGGGACCCTTGGGGGACCCCCATGGGGGACCCTTGGGGGAGCCTTGGGGGATCCCCTTTGGGGACACTTGAAGGACCCCCTTGGGACCCCCTTGGGGGATCCTTGGGGGACCTTTGGGGACCCTTGGGGGACCCATGGGGGACCCATGGGGGACCCTTGGGAGACCCCCTTGGGGGACACTTGTGGGACACTATCGGGATCCCCTTGGGGGGTACCACCTTGCGGGTCCCCCTTGGGGGACCCTTGGGGGACCCCCTTGAGGGACCCCCTTGGGGGACCCTTGGGGGATCCCCTTGGGGGACCCTTGGGGAGACCCCCTTGGCGGACCCTTGGGGGACCCTTGGGGGACCCTTGGGGGACCCTTGGGGGACCCTTGAGGGACCCCCTTGGGGGACCCGTTGGCGGACCCTTGGGGACCCCTTGGGGACCCTTGTGGGATCCCCTTGGGGGACCCTTGGGGGATCCCCTTGGGGGACCCTTGGGGGGGACCCCCTTGGGGGATCCCCTTGTGGGACCCTTGGGGGACCCCCTTGGGGGACCCTTGGGGGATTCCCTTGGGGACCCTTGGAGGACCCTTGGGGGACTCCCTTGGGGACCCTTGTTGGACCCCTTGGGGGGGACCCCTTGGGGGACCCTTGGGGGACCGTTGGGGACCCTTGGGGGACCCCTTGGGGGACCCTTGGGGGACCCTTGGGGGACCCTTGGGGGATCCCCTTGGGATCACCTTTGGTGGGGAACCTTGGTTGACCTTTTGGGGGACCCTTGGGGGGAGACCCCCTTGGGGGAACCCCTTGGGGGTCCCTTGGGGGACCCTTGGGGGACCCTTGGGGGACTCCCTTGGGGGACCCTTGGGGGACCCTTGGGGGACCCTTGGGGAATCGCCTTGGGGGACCCTTGGGGTACCCCCTTGGGGGATCCCCTTTGGGGACCCTTGGGGGCCCCTTGGGGGAGCCCCTTGGGGGACCCTTGGGGGACCCCTTTGGGACCCCCTTGGGGGACCCTTGGGTGACCCCCTTGAGGGACCCTTGGGGGGACCCTTGGTGGAATCTTGGGGGATCACCTTGGGGGACCCTTGTGTGACCCTTGGGGGACCCTTGGGGGACCCTTGGGGGATCCCCTTGGGGGACCCTTGGAGACCCTTGGGGATCCCCTTGGGGGACCCTTGGGGGGACCCCCTTGGGGGAACCTTGGGGGACCCCCTTGGTGGACCCCCTTGGGGGACCCTTGGGGGCCCCTTGGTGGACCCCCTTGGTGGACCCATGGGGGACCCCCTTGGTGGACCCATGGGGGACCCCCTTGGGGGAACCTTGGGGGACACCCCTTTGGGGACCCCCTTGGGGGACCCTTTTGGGGGACCCTTGGGGGATCCCCTTGGGGACCCTTGGGGGACCCTTGGGGGATCCCCTTGGGGGACCATTGGGGGACCCCCTTGGGGGCCCCTTGGGGGACACCCTTGGGGGACCATTGGGGGACCCCTTTGGGACCCCCTTGGGGGACCCCTTTGGGACCCCCTTGGGGGACCCCCTTGGGGGATCATTGGGGGCCCCTTGGGAAAATGTTCCTATGATGTGTATGTAATTATTACAATATTTATAAAGGTTCCGGTTGATTTGAGGTTTCTCTAAAAGTTCTCTTCGGGGACCCCCTTGGGGGACCCTTGGGGGATCCCCTTGGTTGACCCTTGGGGGACCCCCTTGGGGGACCCTTGGGGGACCCCCTTGGGGGACCCTTGGGGGACCCCCTTGGATGACCCTTGTGGGATCCCTTGTGACCCCCTTGGGGGACCATTGGGGGACCCCCTTGGGGGACCCCTTGGGGGACTCTTGGGGGATCCCCTTTGGGGATCCTTGGGGGATCCCCTTGGGGGAACCTTGGGGGACCCTTGGGGGACCCTTGGGGGACCCCTTGGGGGACCCTTGGGGGGACCCCCGTGGCGGACCCTTGGGGGACCTTTGGTCGATCCCCTTGGGGACCCTTGGGGGACCCCCTTGGGGGACCCTTGGGGGACCCCCTTGGGGGACCCTTGGGGGACCCTTCGGGTATCCCCTTGGGGGACCCTTGGGGGACCCTTGGGGGATCCTTGGGGGATCCTTGGGGGACCCTTGGGGGACCCCCTTGGGGGATCCATGGGGGGACCCTTGGGGGATCCCCTTGGGGGACCCTTGGGGGACCCCCTTGGGGGACCCTTGGGGGATCCCCTTGGGGGACCCTTGGGGGGGACCCCCTTGGGGGACACTTGGGGGAACCTTGGGGGACCCCGTTGGCCGACCCTTGTGGGATCCTTGGGGGATCCTTGGGGGACCCTTGGGGGACCCCCTTGGGGGATCCTTGGGGGGGACCCCCTTGGGAGATCCCCTTGGGGACCCCCCCTTGGGGGACCCATGGGGGACCCTTGGGGGACTCCTTGGGGGACTCTTGGGGGATCCCCTTTGGGGATCCTTGGGGGACCCCCTTGGGGGAACCTTGGGGGACCCTTGGGGGACCCCCTTGGTGGACCCTTGGGGGACCCTTGGGGGATCCCCTTGGGGGACCCTTGGGGGACCCTTGGGGGGACCCCCTTGGGGGACCCTTGGGGGACCCTTGGGTGACCCTTGGGGCCCCATGGGGGATCCCCTTGGGGGACCCTTGAGAGAACCTTGAGGGATCCCCTTGGGGGACCCTTGGGGAAACCCCTTTATGGACCCTTGGGGGATCCCCTTGGGGGATCCTTGGGGGGGACCCCCTTGGGGGACCCTTGGGAGACCCTTGGGGGACCCCCTTGGGGGACCCCCTTGGGGGACCCTTGGGGGAACCTTGGGGACCCCCTTGGCTGACCCTTGGGGTTTCCTTGGGGGATCTTTGGGGGACCCTTGGGGGATCCCCTTGGGGGACCCTTGGGGGATCCCCTTGGGGGACCCTTGGGGGACCCTTGGGGGAACCCTTTGGGACCCACATGGGGGACCCTTGGGGGCCTTGGTGGAACCCCTTGGGGGACACTTGGGGGACCCTTGGGGGACCCTTGGGTTACCCCCTTGGGGGACCCTTGGGGGATCCCCTTGGCGGACACTTCGGGGACCCTTGGGGGACCCTTGGGGGACCCTTGGGTTACCCCCTTGGGGGACCCTTGGGGGATCCCCTTGGCGGACACTTCGGGGACCCTTGGGGGACCCCCTTGAGGGACACTTGGGGGACCCTTGGGGGATCCCCTTGGGGGACCCCCTTGGGGGACACTTGGGGGAAACTTGGGGGACCCCCTTGTGGGACCCTTGGGGGACCCTTGGGGGATCCCCTTGGGGGATCCCCTTGGCGAACCTTGGGTGACCCAATGCGGATCCCCTTGGGGGACCCTTGGGGGGACCCCCTTGGGGGAACCCTTTGGGGGTCCCTTGGGGGACCCTTAGGGACCCTTGGGGGACCCCCTTGGGGACCCTTGGGGGACCCCCTTGGGGGACCGTTGGGGGATCCCATTGGGGGACCCTTGGGGGACCTTGGGGGACCCTTGGGGACCCTTGGGGGATCGCCTTGGGGGACCCTTGGGGGACCCCTTGGGGGACCACCTTTGGGGACACTTGGGGGCCCCTTGGGGGAGACCCTTGGGGGACCTTTGGGGGACCCTTGGTGGACTCTTGGGGATCACCTTGGGGGACCCTTGTCTGACCCTTCGGGGATCCTTGGGGGACCCTTGGGGGATCCCCAAGGGGATCCCCCTTGGGGGACACCCTGGGGGAACATTGGGGGACCATTGGGGGACCCTTGGGGATCCCCTTGGGGGACCCTTGGGGGACCCCCTTGGGGGACCCTTGGGGGACCCTTGGGGGACCCTTGGGGGACCCTTGGGGGAACCTTGGGGGACCCTTGGGGGACCCTTGGGGGACCCCCTTGAGAGAACCTTGGGGGGGACACCCTTGGGGGACCACCTTGGGGGACCCCCTTGGGGGACCCTTGGGGGACCCCCTTGGGGGACCCTTGGGAGGACACCCTTGGGGGGACACCCTTGGGGGACCCTTGGGGGCCCGTTGGGGGAACCTTGGGGGATCCCCTTGGGGGACCCTTGGGGGACCCTTGGGGGATCCCCTTGGGGGACCCTTGGGGGGACCCCCTTGGGGGACCCTAGGGGGACCCTTGGGGGACCCTTGGGGGACCCTTGGTGGACCCTTGGGGGACCCCCTTGGGGACCCTTGGGGGGACCCCCTTGGGGGAACCCCTTGGGGGACCCTTGGGGTACCCTTTCGGGGACCCCCTTGGGGGACCCTTGGGCGATCCCCTTGGGGGACCCTTGGGCGACCCCCCTTGTGGGAACCTTGGGGGACCCCTTGGGGGACCCCCTTGGGGGACCCTTGGGGACTTTTGGGGGACCACCTTGGGGGACCCTTGGGGGAACCCCCTTGTGGGAAACTTGGGGTACCCTTGGGGGACCTCTTGTGACCCCCTTGGGGGACCATTGGGGGACCCCCTTGGGGGACCCTCTTGGGGGACCCTTTGGGGACCCCCTTGTGGGAACCTTTGGGGTATACCCTTGGGGGACCCCCTTAGGGGACCCTTGGGGACCCTTGGGGGATCCCTTGGGGGACCCTTGGGGGAACCTTGGGGGATCATTGGGGTCCCTTGGGGGGGCCTTGGGGGATGCTTGGGGGGGACCCCCTTGGGGGACCCCTTGGGGGAACCCCTTGGGGGACACTTGGGGGGACCCCCGTGGGGGACCCTTGGGGGACCTTTGGTGGATCCCCTTTAGGACCCTTGGGGGACCCCCTTGGGGGACCCTTGGGGGACCCCCTTGGGGGACCCTTGGGGGACCCTTGGGGGATCCCCTTGGGGGACCCTTGGGGGACCCTTGGGGGACCCTTGGGGGGGACCCCCTTGGGGGATCCCCTTGGGGGAACCTTGGGGGACCCCGTTGGCGGACCCTTGGGGGATCCTTGGGGATCCTTGGGGGACCCTTGGGGGACCCCCTTGGGGGACCCTTGGGGGGGACCCCCTTGGGAGATCCCCTTGGGGGACCCTTGGGGGACCCCCTTGGGGGACCCTTGGGTGACCCTTGGGGGATCCCCTTGGGGAACCCTTGGGGGATCCCCTTAGGGGACCCTTGGGGAACCCCTTGGGGATCCCCTTGGGGGCCCTTTGGGGGCCCACTTGGGGGACCCCCTTGGGGGACCCTTGGGGGACCCCCTTGGCGGACCCTTGGGGGATCCCCTTGGGGGAACCCTTGGGGGATCCCCTTGGGGGACCCTTGGGGGATCCCCTTGGGGACCCTTGGGGGACCCTTGGGGGACCCCCTTGGGGGACCCTTGGGGGATCCCCTTGGGGGACACTTGGGGGACCCTTGGGGGATCCCCTTGGGGGACCCTTGGGGGACCCTTGGTGGACCCCCTTGGGGGACCCTTGGGGGCCCCTTGGGGGACCCTCTTGTGGGATCCTTGGGGGGGACCCCCTTGGGGGACCCTTGGGGGGACCCCCTTGGGGCCCCCTTGGGGGGCCGTTGGGGGACCTCTTGGGGAACCCTTGGGGGACCCTTGGGGATCCCCTTGCGGGGCCCTTGGGGGGGACCCCCTTGTGGGACCCTTGGGGGACCCCGTTGGGGACCCTTGGGGACCCTTGGGGGATCCCCTTGGGGGACCCTTGGGGGACCCTTGGGGGAACCCCCTTGGGGGATCCCCTTGGGGGACCCCCTTGGGGGACCCTTGGGGTATCCCTTGGGGACCTCCTTGGGGGACCCTTGGGGGGACCCCCTTAGGAGACCCCCTTGGGGGACCCTTGGGGGACCCCTTGGGGGACCCTTGGGGATCCCCTTGGGGGACCCTTGGGGGACCCCCTTGGGGGAACTTTGGGGGACCCCCTTGGGGGACCCTTGGGGGATCCCCTTGGGGGACCCTTGTGGGACCCTTGGGGGACCCCCTTGGTGGACCCTTGGGGGATCCCCTTGGGGGACCCTTGGGGGACCCTTGGGGGACCCTTGGGGAACCTTGGGGGGACCCCCATGGGGGACCCTTGGGGGAGCCTTGGGGAATCCCCTTTGGGGACACTTGAAGGACCCCCTTGGGACCCCCTTGGGGGACCCCCTTGGGGGACCCCCTTGGGGGACCCCCTTGGGAGACCCTTTGGGGGACCCTTGGGGGACCCTTGGGGGACCCATGGGGGACCCTTGAGAGACCCCCTTGGGGGACACTTGTGGGACACTATCGGGATCCCCTTGGGGGGTACCCCCTTGCGGGTCCCCCTTGGGGGACCCTTGGGGGACCCCCTTGAGGGACCCTTGGGGACCCTTGGGGGATCTCCTTGGGGGACCCTTGGGGGGATCCCCTTGGCGGACCCTTGGGGGACCATTGGGGGACCCTTGGGGGAACCTTGGGGGATACTTGGGGGACCCGTTGGCGGACCCTTGGGGACCCCCTTGGGGGACCCTTGTGGGATCCCCTTGGGGGAACCTTGGGGGGGACCCCCTTGGGGGATCCCCATGTGGTAACCTTGGGGGACCCCCTTGGGGGACCCTTGGGGGATTCCCTTGGGGACCCTTGGAGGACCCTTGGGGGACCCCCTTGGGGGACCCTTCTTGGACCCCTTGGGGGACCCTTGGGGGGGACCCCCTTGGGGGACCCTTGGGGGACCCTCGGGGGACCCCCTTGGGGGACACTTATGGGATCCCCTTGGGG
Organism: Diploptera punctata; assembly: GCA_030220185.1. Classification (NCBI taxonomy): domain Eukaryota; kingdom Metazoa; phylum Arthropoda; class Insecta; order Blattodea; family Blaberidae; genus Diploptera; species Diploptera punctata. Next base: position 95,933 of record JASPKZ010008329.1, read on the forward strand.
GACCCTTGGGGGACCCCCTTGGGGGATCCTTTGGTGGACCCTTGGGGGCCCCTTGGGGGACCCCCTTGGGGGACCCTTGGGGGACACCCTTGGGACCCCCTTGGGGGACCCTTGGAGGACCAACGTGACCCCCTTGGGGGCCCTACGGGGACCCCCTTGGGGGTCCCCCCTGGGGGACCCTTGGGGACCCTTGGGGGACCCTTGGGGGACCCTTGGGGGACCCTTGGAGGACCCTTGGGGGACCCTTGGGGATCCCCTGGGGGACCCTTGGGGGGGGCCTACTTTGGGGACCCCTTGGAGGACCCTTGGGGGACCCTTGGGGATCCTCTTAGGGGACCTTGGGGGGGACCCTTCGGAACCCTCTTGGGGGACACTTGGGGTATCCCCTTGGGGGACCCTTGGGGGACCCCCTTGCGGGACCCTTGGGGGCCCCTTGGGGGACCACCTTGGGGGACCCCCTTGGGGGACACTTGGGGGACCCTCTTGGGGGACCCTCTTGGGGGACCCTGGGGGACCCTTGGCGGACCCTTTGGGGATCCTTGGGGGACCCTTGCGGGACCCTTGGGGGACCCTTGGGGATCCCCTTGATGGACCCTTGGGGGGGGACCCCCTTGGGGGACCCCTTTGGGGGACCCTTGGGGGACCCTTGGGGGACCCCCTTGGGGGACCCTTGGGGGAACCTTGGAGGATCCCTTTGGGGGACCCTTGAGGGACCCCCTTGGGGGACCCTTGTAGTACCCTTGGGGGATCCCCTTGGGGGACCCTTGGGGACCCCCTTGGGGCCCCCTTGGGGGACCCTTGGGGGACCCTTGAGGGACCCTTGGGGGACCCTTGAGGGACCCTTGGGGGACCCTTAGGGGGGACCCTTGGGGGACCCTTGGGGGACCCTTGGGGGACCCTTTGGGGACCCTTGGGGGACCCCTTGGGGACCCTTGGGGGACACTTGGGGGACCCTTGGGTGACCCCTTGGGGGACCCATTGGGGGACCCTTGGGGGATCCTCTTGGGGGACCCTTGGGGGATCCCTTTGGGGGACCCTTGGGGGACCCTTGGTGGACCCTTGGGGACCCTTGGGGGCCCCTTGGGGGGCCCTTGGGGGAACCCTTGGGGGACCCTTGGGGACCCCCTTGGGGACCCCCTTGGGGGACCCCCTTGGGGACCCCCTTGGGGGACCCTTGGGGGACTCCTTGGGGGATCCCCTTGGGGGACCCTTGGGGGACCCCCTTGGGGGACCCTTGGGGGACCCCTTGGGGGATCCCCTTGGGGGACCCTTGGGGGACCATTGGGGGACCCCCTTGGGGGACGCTTGGGGGGGACCCCCTTGGGTGACCCTTGGGGGACCCTTGGGGGACCCCTTTGGGGGACCCTTGGGGGATTCTCTTGGGGGACCCCCAAGGGGGTCCCAAGGGGGTCCCACAAGGGGGTCCCAAGGGGGTCCCCCAAGGGGGTCCGCCAAGGGTCCCCCAAGGGTCCCCCAAGGGGTCCCCCCAAGGGTCCCCCAAGGGTCCCCCAAGTGTCCCCCAAGGGTATCCCCCAAGGGTCCCCCAAGGGGGTCCCCCAAGGGTCCCCCAAGAGTCTCCCAAGGATCCTCCAAAGGGTCCCCCAATGTTCCCCCAAGGGGATCCCCCAAGGGTCCCCCAAGGGGGTCCCCCCAAGGGTCCCCCAAGGGGGTCCCCCAAGGGTCCCCCAAGGGTCCCCCAAGGGTCCCCCAAGGGTCCCCCAAGGGTCCCCCAAGGGTCCCCCAAGGGTCCCCCAGGGGTCCCCCAAGGGGTCCCCCAAGGGTCCCCCAAGGGTCCCCAAGGGGTCCCCCAAGGGTCCCCCAAGGGTCCCCCAAGGGTCCCCCAAGGGTCCCCCAAGGATCCCCCAAGGGTCCCCCAAGGGTCCCCCAAGGATCCCCAAGGGTACCCCCAAGGGTCCCCCAAGGGTACCCCAAGGGTCCCCCAAGGGTCCTCCAAGGGTATCCCAAGGGGGTCCCCCAAGGGTCCCCCAAGGGTCCCCCAAGGTTCCCCAAGGGGGTCCCCCAAGGGTCTCCTAAGGGGGTCCCAAGAGGGTCCCCCAAGGGTCCCGCAAGGGTCCCCCAAGGGGATCCCGCAAGGGTCCCCCAAGGGGATCCCCCAAGGGTCCCCAAGGGTCTCCCAACCCCCAAGGGTCCCCCAAGGATCCCCCAATGGTCCCCCAAGGGTCTTCCAAGGGGCCCCCAAGGGTCCCCAAAGGGTCCCCCAAGGGGTTCCCCAAGGGGGTCCCACCCAAGGTTCCCCCAAGGGGATCCCCAAGGGCCCCCAAGGGGGTCCCCCAAGGGTCCCCCAAGAGTCCCCCAAGGATCCTCCAAAGGGTCCCGCAATGTTCCCCCAAGGGGATCCCCCAAGGGTCCCCCAAGGGGGTCCCCCCAAGGGTCCCCCAAGGGGGTCCCACGAGGGTCCCCCAAGGGTCCCCCAAAGGTCCCCCAATGGTCCCCCAAGGGGATCCCCCAAGGGTCCCCCTAGGGGTCCCCCAAGGGTCCCCCAGGGTGTCCCCCAAGGGGGTCCCCCCAAGGGTCCCCCAAGGGTCCCCCAAGGGTCCCCCAAGGGTCCCCCAAGGGTCCCCCAAGGATCCCCCAAGGGTCCCCCAAGGGTACCCCAAGGGTACCCCAAGGGTACCCCAAGGGTCCCCCAAGGGATCCCCCAAGGGTCCCCCCAAGGGTCCCCCAAGGGTCCCCCAAGGGTCCCCCAAGGGTCCCCCAAGGGTCCCCAAGGGGATCCCCCAAGGGTCCCCCAAGTGTCCCCCAAGGGTCCCCCAAGGGGATCCCCCAAGGGTTCCCCAAGGGGATCCCCCAAGGCTCCCCCAAAGGGGTCCCCATAAGATTACTGTATTTACTATAGTTCAGAATATAATTTGATCCCCTTGGGGGATCCCCTTGGTGGACACTTGGGGGACCCCCTTGGGGGACCCCCTTGAGGGACACTTGGGGACCCTTGGGGGACCGTTGGGGACCCTTGGGGGACCCCCTTGGGGACCCTTGGGGGACCCTTGGGGGATCCCCTTGGGGGACCCTTGGGGAACCCCCTTGGGGAACCTTGGGTGACCCTTTGGGGGACCCTTGGGGGGGACCCCTTTGGGGGAATCCCTTGGGGGTCCCTTGGAGGACCCTTGGGGGACCCCCTTTGGGGGAACCTTGGGGGACCCTTGGGGGATCGCCTTGGGGGACCCTTGGGGGACCCCCTTGGGACCCCCCCTTTGGGGACCCTTGGGGCCCCTTGGGGGAGCCCTTGGGACCCCCTTGGGGGACACTTGGGGGAACCCCTTGGGGGACCCTTGGTGGAATCTTGGGGGATCACCTTGGGGACCCTTGTGGGACCCTTGGGGGACCGTTGGGGGATCCTTGGGGGATCCTTGGGGGACCCTTGGGGGATCCCCTTGGGGGACCCTTGGGGACCTTTGGGGATCCCTTGGGGGACCCATGGGGGGACCCCCTTGGGGAACCTTGGGGGACCCTGGGGGACCCCCTTGGGGGACCCTTGGGGACCCTTGGGGGACCCCCTTGTGGGACCCTTGGGGGAACCTTGGGGGACCATTGGGGGACCCTTGGGGGTGCCCCCTTGGGGGACGCTAGGGGGGACCCCCTTGGGGGACCCTTGCGGGACCCTTGGGGGACCCTTGGGGATCCCTTGGGGGACCCTTGGGGGACACCCTTGGGGGACCCCTTGGAGGACCCTTGGGGGACCCTTGGGGACCCCTTGGGGGAACCCTTGGGGGACCCTTGGGGAGACCCTTGGAGGACCCTTGGGGGACCCTTGGGGGACCCTGGGGGACCCTGGGGGACCCTTGGATGACCCTGGGGGGACCCTTGGGGGACCCTTGGGGACCCTTGGGGGATCCTTGGGGGATCCTTGGGGGACCCTTGGGGGGGACCCTTGGGGGATCCGCTTGGGGGACCCTTGGGGGACCCCCTTGGGGGACCCTTGGGGGATCCCCTTGGGGGGACCCCTTGGGGGAAACTTGGGGTAACCTTGGGAACACCGTTGGCCGACCCTTGGGGATCCTTGGGGGATCCTTGGGGGACCCTTGGGGGACCCCCTTGGGGGACCCTTGGGGGGACCCCCTTGGGAGATCCCCTTGGGGACCCCCTTGGGGGACCCTTGGGGTACCCTTGGGGAACCCCTTTGGGGGACCATTGGGGGACCCTTGGGGGATCCTTGGGGGACCCTTGGGGGATCCTTGGGGGACCCTTGGGGACCCTTGGGGGACCCTTGGGGGATCCCCTTTGGGACACTTGGGGGACCCTTGGGGGACCCTTGGGGGACACCCTTGGGGGACCCTTGGGGGATACCCTTGGGGGACACTTGGGGGACCCTTGGGGGACCCTTGGGGGGACCCCTTGGGGGACCCTTGGGGGACCCTTGGCGGACCCCCTTGGGGGACCCCCTTGGGACCCCCTTGTGGGACCCCCTTGGGACCCCCTTGGGGGGCCCTTGGCGACCCTTGGGGGACCTTTGGGGGACCCTCGGCTTGGGGGGACCCTTGGGGGGACCCTTGGGGACCCCCTTGGGGGACCTCCTTGGGGGACCCTTGGGGGATACCCTTGGGGGACCCTTGGGGGACCCCCTTCGGGGACGCTTGGGGGACCCTTGGGGGACCCTTGGGGGAACCTTGGGGGACCCTTGGGGGACCCCCTTGGGGGACGCTTGGGGGACCCTTGGGGGACCCCTTGGGGACCCTTGGGGGATCCCTTTGTGGGAACCTTGGGGGACCCTTGAGGGATCCTTGGGGGACCCTTGGGGGACCCCCTTGGGGGGCCCTTGGGGGGCCCTTGGGGGATCCCCTTGGGGGAACCTTTAGGGGGACCCCCTTGGGGGACCTCCTTGGGGGACCCTTGGGGGACCCCCTTGGGGGACCCTTGGGGGACTCTTGGGGGACCCCTTTGGGGACCCTTGGGAGACCCCCTTGGGGGAACCTTGGGGGGCCCTTGGGGGATCCCCTTGGGGGACACTTGGGGGACCATTAGGGGACCCCCTTGAGGGACGCTTGGGGGGGACCCCCTTGGGTGACCCTTGGGGGACCCTTGGGGGACCCCTTTGGGGGACCTTTGGGGGATTCTCTTGGGGGACCCTTTCGGGGACCCCTTTGGGGGACCCTTGGGAGACCCTTGGGGGATCCTCTTGGGGGACCCTTGGGGGATCCCCTTGGGGGATCCTTGGGGGGGACCCCCTTGGGGGACCCTTGGGAGACCCTTGGCTGACCCTTGGGGACCCCCTTGGGGGACCCTTGGGGGATCCCCTTGGGGGACCCTTGGGGGAATCTTGGGGGACCCCCTTGGCTGACCCTTGGGGTTTTCCTTGGGGGATCTTTGGGGGACCCTTGGGGGGACCCCTTGGGGGACCCTTGGGGGAACCATTTGGGACCCACTTGGGGGACCCTTGGGGGGTCTTGGTGGACCCCCTTGGGGGACCACTGCGGGACACTTGGGGGACCCTTGGGGGATCCCCTTGGAGGACACTAGGGGGACCCTTGGGGGACCCTTGGGTTACCCCCTTGGGGGACCCTGAATTCAAATACCTAGGAACAATAATCACAAATAGGAATGAGATGCAAAAAGAAATTAAACATAGGCTCAATTCTGAAAATGCATGCTATTATGCGTCCTCTAAATACATGGGAACCCCTTGGGGGACCCTTGGAGGACCCTTGGGGGACCCCCTTGGGGGACCCTTGGGGGACCCTTGGGGGATCCCCTTGGGGGACCCTTGTGGGACCCTTGGGGGATCCTTGGGGGACCCTTGGGGGACCCCCTTGGGGGACCCTTGGGGGGACCCCCTTGGGAGATCCCCTTGGGGGACCCTTGGGGGACCCTTGGGGTACCCTTGGAGACCCCCTTGGGGGACCCCCTTGGAGGACCCTTGGGGGACCCCCTTGGGGGACCCTTGGGGGACCCTTAGGTGACCCCCTTGGGGGATTCCCATGGGGGACCCTTGGGGGGGACCCCCTTAGGGGACACCTGGGGGACCCCCTTGGGGGACTCTTGGGGACCCCCCTGGGGGACCCTTGGGGGCACCCTTGGGGGACCCCCTTGGGGGACCCTTGGGGGCACCTTGGGGGACCCCCTTGGGGGACCCTTGGGGCCACCTGGGGGGACCCCCTTGGGGGACCCCTTGGGGGATCCCCTGGGGGACCCCCTTGGGACCCCCTTGGGGACCCTTGGGTGCCCCTTGGGGGGTCCCTTGTGCGACCCCATTGGGGGAACCTTTGGGGGGCCCTTGGGGGACCCCCTTGGGGGACCCTTGGGGGACCCCTTGGGGAACCCTTGGGGGACCCCCTTGGGGGACCCCCTTGGGGGACCCCTTGGGGACCCCTTGGGGGACCCTTGTGGGACCCTGGGGGACCCCCTTGGGGGACCCTTGTGGGGACGCCTTGTGGGACCCTTGGGGGACCCCCTTGGGGACCCCTTGGGGGACCCTTGTAGGGACCCCCTTGGGGGGACCCCCTTGGGGGACCCTTGGGGACCCTTGGGAGACACCCTTGGGGGGACCCTTGGTGGGACCCTATGTGGGATCCCTGGGGGACCCTTGGGGGACCCCCTTGGGGGACCCTTGGGGGATCCCCTTGGGGACCCCCTTGGGGGCCCCTTGGGGGACCCCTTGGGGGACCCTTGGGGGACTCCTTGGGGAGATCCCCTTGGGGACCCTTGGGGGACCCTTGGGGGACCCCCTTGGGGGACCCTTGGGGGATCCCCTTGGGGTGACCCCTTGGGGTACCCCCTTGGGGGACCACCTTGGTGGACCCTTGCGGGACGCTTGGGGGAGCCCTTGGGGGACCCCCTGGGGGACCCTTGGGGGATCCCCTTGGGGATCCCCTGGGGAGACCCTTGGGGGAGACCCCTTGGGGGGCCCTTGGGGGACCCTTGGGGGACCCCCTTGGGGGACCCTTGGGGAGACCTTTGGGGACCCCTTGGGGGAATCTTGGGGGACCCCCTTGGCTGACCCTTGGGGTTTTCCTTGGGGGACCTTGGGGGACCCTTGGGGGATCCCCTTGGGGGACCTTGGGGGAACCATTTGGGACCCACTTGGGGGACCCTTGGGGGTCTTGGTGGACCCCTTGGGGGACCACTGCGGGACACTTGGGGGACCCTTGGGGGATCCCCTTGGGGACACTAGGGGGACCCTTGGGGACCCTTGGTTACCCCCTTGGGGGACCCTGAATTCAAATACCTAGGAACAATAATCACAAATAGGAATGAGATGCAAAAAGAAATTAAACATAGGCTCAATTCTGGAAATGCATGCTATTATGCGTTCTCTAAATACATGGGAACCCCTTGGGGGACCCTTGGAGGACCCTTGGGGGACCCTTGGGGGATCCCCTTGGGGGACCCTTGTGGGACCCTTGGGGGACTCTTGGGGGACCCCCTTGGGGGCCCTTGGGGGACCCTTGGGGGATCCCCTTGGGGGACCCTTGGGGGACCCTTGGGGGACCCTTGGGGAGACCCCCTTGGGGGACCCCCTTGGAGGACCCTTGGGGGACCCCCTTGGGGGACCCTTGGGGGACCCTTAGGTGACCCCCTTGGGGGATTCCCATGGGGGACCCTTGGGGGGGACCCCCTTAGGGGACCCTTGGGGGACCCCCTTGGGGGATCTCTTGGGGGACCCCCTTGGGGGACCCTTGGGGGCACCTTGGGGGACCCCCTTGGGGGACCCTTGGGGGCACCTTGGGGGACCCCTTGGGGGACCCTTGGGGCCACCTTGGGGACCCCCTTGGGGGACCCTTGTGGGACCCCCTTGGGGGACCCTTGTGGGACCCACTTGGGACCCCCTTGGGGGACCCTTGGGGGACCCACTTGGGACCCCTTTGGGGGACCCTTGGGGGACACTTGGGGGACCCTTGGGGGACCCCTTGGGGGACCATTGGGGGACCCTTGGGGGATCCTCTTGGGGGACCCTTGGGGGATCCCCTTGGGGGACCCTTGGTGGACCCTTGGGTGCCCCTTGGGGGGTCCCCTTGTGCGACCATTGGGGGAACCTCGGGGGGCCCTTGGGGGACCCCCTTGGGGGACCCTTGGGGGATCCCCTTGGGGACCCTTGGGGGACCCCCTTGGGACCCCCTTGGTGGACCCCCTTGGGGGACCCCCTTGGGGGACCCTTGTGGGACCCTTGGGGGACCCCCTTGGGGGACCCTTGTGGGACCCTTGTGGGACCCTTGGGCCCTTGGGGGACCCCCTTGGGGGACCCTTGTAGGGGACCCCTTGGGGGACGCCCTTGGGGGACCCTTGGGGGACCCTTGGGAGACCCCTTGGGGGACCCTTGTGGACCCTATGGGGATCCCCTTGGTGGACCCTTGGGGGACCCCCTTGGGGGACCCTTGGGGGATCCCCTTGGGGGAACCTTGGGGTGCCCCTTGGGGACCCCTTGGGGACCCTTGGGGACTCTTGGGGGATCCCTTGGGGGACCCTTGGGGACCCTTGGGGGACCCCCTTGGGGGACCCTTGGGGGATCCCCTTGGGGGAATCTTGGGGTACCCCCTTGGGGGACCCCCTTGGTGGACCCTTGCGGGACGCTTGGGGGACCCTTGGGGGACCCCCTTGGGGACCCTTGGGGGATCCCCTTGGGGAAACCCTTGGGGGACCCTTGGGGGACCCCCTTGGGGGCCCTTGGGGACCCTTGGGGATCCCCTTGGGGGACCCTTGGGGGACCTTTGGGGGACCCCTTGGGGGACCCTTGGGGACCTTTGGGGGACCCCCTTGGGGGACTCTTGGTGGGGACCCCCTTGGGGGACCCCCTTCGAGGACCGTTGTGGGACCCCCTTGGGGGACCCTTGGGGAAGACCCTTTGGGGGACCCCCTTGGGGGACCCTTGGGGTTCCCCTTGGGGGACCCTTGGGGGAAAACTTTGGGGACCCTTGGGGGACCCCTTGGGGACCCTTGGGGGATCCCCTTGGAGGACCCTTGGGGGCCCCCTTGGGGGACCCCCTTGGGGGACCCTTGGGGACCCCCTTGGGGGACCCTTGTGAGACCCGCTTGGAGGAACCTTGGGAGACCCTCTGGGGGACCTTGTGGGACCCTTGGGGATCCTTGGGGAATCCTTGGGGACCCTTGGGGGACCCTTGGGAACCTTGGGGGACCCTTGGGAACCTTGGGGGACCCCTTGGGGGACCCTTGGGTGACCCTGGGGGGACCCTTGGGGGATCCTTGGGGACCCTTGGGGTCCCCCCAAGGGTCCCCCAATGGGATCCCCCCAATGGTCCCCCAAGGGGGTCCCCCAATGTTCCCCAAGGGTCCCCCAAGGGTCCTCCAAGGGTATCCCAAGGGGGTCCCCCAAGGGTCCCCCAAGGGTCCCCCAAGGTTCCCCCAAGGGGGTCCCCCAAGGGTCTCCTAAGGGGGTCCCAAGAGGGTCCCCCAAGGGTCCCGCAAGGGTCCCCCAAGGGTCCCGCAAGGGTCCCCCAAGGGGATCCCCCAAGGGTCCCCAAGTGTCTCCCAACCCCCAAGGGTCCCCCAAGGATCCCCAATGGTCCCCCAAGGGTTTTCCAAGGGGCCCCCAAGGGTCCCCCAAGGGTCCCCAAAGGGTCCCCCTAGGAGGTCCCCCAAGGGGGTCCCACCCAAGGTTCCCCCAAGGGGATCCCCAAGGGCCCCCAAGGGGGTCCTCCAAGGGTCCCCAAGAGTCCACCAAGGATCCTCCAAAGGGTCCCCCAATGTTCCAAGGGGATCCCCCAAGGGTCCCCCAAGGGGGTCCCCCCATGGGTCCCCCAAGGGGGTCCCACGAGGGTCCCCCAAGGGTCCCCCAAAGGTCCCCCAATGGTCCCCCAAGGGGATCCCCCAAGGGTCCCCCTAGGGGTCCCCCAAGGGTCCCCCAAGGGTCCCCCAGGGTGTCCCCCAAGGGGGTCCCCGCCAAGGGTCCCCCAAGGGGTCCAACAAGGGTCCACCAAGGGTCCCCCAAGGGGATCCCCCAAGGGGGTCCCCCCCAAGGGTCCCCCAAGGATCCCCCAAGGGTACCCCAAGGGTCCCCCAAGGGTCCCCAAGGATCACCCAAGGGTCCCCCAAGGGTCCCCCAAGGGGATCCCCCAAGGGTCCCCCAAGGGGGTCCCCAAGGGTCCCCCAAGGGTCCCCCAAGGGTCCCCAAGGGGATCCCCCAAGGGTCCCCCCAAGTGTCCCCCAAGGGTCCCAAAAGGGGATCCCCTAGGGTTCCCCAAGGGGATCCCCCAAGGGTCCCCCAAGGGGGTCCCCATAAGATTACTGTATTTACTATAGTTCAGAATATAATTTGATCCCCTTGGGGGATCCCCTTGGTGGACACTTGGGGGACCCCCTTAGGGGACCCCCTTGGGGGACCCTTGGGGGATCCCCTTGGGGGATCCCCTTGGGGGACCCCCCTTGAGGGACACTTGGGGGACCCTTGGGTGACCGTTGGGGGACCCTTGGGGGGACCCCCTTGGGGAATCCCTTGGGGGTCCCTTGGAGGACCCTTGGGGGACCCCCTTTGGGGGACCCTTGGGGGATCGCCTTGGGGGACCCTTGGGGGACCCCCTTGGGGGACCCCCTTTGGGGACCCTTGGGGGCCCCTTGGGGGAGCCCCTTGGGACCCCCTTGGGGGACACTTGGGGGAACCCCTTGGGGGACCCTTGGTGGATCTTGGGGGATCACCTTGGGGACCCTTGTGGGACCCTTGGGGGACCCTTGGGGATCCTTGGGGGATCCTTGGGTGACCCTGGGGGATCCCCTTGGGGGACCCTTGGGGACCTTTGGGGATCCCTTGGGGGACCCATGGGGGGACCCCCTTGGGGAACCTTGGGGGACCCCCTTGGTGGACCCCCTTGGGGGACCCTTGGGGGCCCCTTGGGGGACCCCCTTGGTGGACCCTTGGGGGACCCCCTTGAGGGACACTTGGGGGACCCTTGAGGGATCCCCTTGGGGGACCCTTGGAGGGACATCCTTGAGGGACCCCCTTGGGGGACACTTGGGGGAACCTTGGGGGACCCCCTTGGGGGACCCTTGGGGGAACCTTGGAGGATCCCCTTGGGGGACCCCCTTGGGGAACCTTGGGTGACCCATTGGGGATCCCCTGGGGGGACCATTGGGGGGGACCCCCTTGGGGGTCCCTTGGGGGACCCTTGGGGGACCCTTGGGGGACCCCCTTGGGGGACCCTTGGGGGATCCCATTGGGGGACCCTTGGGGGACCTTGGGGGACCCTTGGGGGATCGCCTTGGGGGACCCTTGGGGGACCCCCTTGGGGGACCCTTGGGGACCCTTTGGGGGCCCCTTTTGGGGACCCTTGGGGGACCCCCTTGGGGGACCCTTGGGGGATCCCTTGGGGACCCTTGGGGGACCCCTTGGGACCCTTGTGGAAACCTTGGGGGACCCTTGGGGGATCCCCTTTGGGGGACCCCTTTGGGGACCCCTTGGGGACCCCCTTGGGGAACCCTTGGGGGACCCTTGGGGATCCCCTTGGGACACTTGATGGAAACTTTGGGGACCCTTGGGGGACCCCCTTGGGGGACCCCCTTGGGGACCCTTGGGGGACCCGCTTGTGGGACCCTTGGGGGACCCTCAGGGGACCCTTGGGGGACCCTTGGGGGACCCTTGGGGGACCCTTGGGGGATCCTTGGGAGACCCTTGGGTGACCCTTGGGGGGACCCCCTTGGGGGACCCCCTTGGGTGACCCTTGGGGGACCCTTGGGGACCCTTGGGGGACCCCCTTGGGGACCCTTGGGGAACCTTGTGGGACCCCCTTGGGGGACCCTTGGGGGCCCTTGAGGGACCCCCTTGGGGGACCCTTGGGGGCCCTTGAGGGACCCTTGGGGGATCCCCTTGGGGGACCCTTGGGGGGACCCTTGGGGGACCCTTGGGGGACCCTTGGGGGGCCCTTGGGGGAACCCCTTGGTAGGTCCACCTTGCGTAACCCTTGGGGGATACCCTGGATGACCCCCTTAAGGGACCCTTGGGACCCCCTTGAGGGACCCTTGGAGACCCTTGCGGGACCCCCTTGGGGGACCCTTTAGGGACCCTTGGGGACACTTTGGGGGACCCTTGGGGGACACTTGGGGGACCCTTGGGGACCCTTGGGGACCCTTGGGGGACCCTGGGGGACCCTTGGGGGATCCTGCAAGGGGAAAAATACACTTATTGTTGCCCGAGTGTCAAAACAGGTGGTTTACATTTTGAAGATTTATAACACCAATTTTTGAAGATCATTCTTTTTTTTTAAGACCCTTCTCTTTGTGTAAATATTTCGTTTTGGTTGTTAGGTAAAAGCCGGTTCTCTGAATTCTTCAAAGAATCCCTAGTGCAATGCACTGTGTCACTTATGGATACTCCCCGCCGTTTACCGCGCCCTTGCTTGAATTTCTTCACCTTTGACATTCAGAGCACTGGGCATAAAATCACATTGCGTCAACACACGCTAGGGCCCTCGCAATGCTTTGTTTTAATTAGACAGTCGGATTCCCCGAGTCCGTGCCAGTTCTGAGTCGACCGTTGAGTGGCGGCCGAAGAGTGCACCGCGAACGAGCGCGGTCCCTCGCAGCGTGGAAGATCCGCGGGAGGCCAAGGCACGGGACCGAGCTCGGGACCCGTACCGAGGACAGTGGAGCTGGCCCCACGACCCCGGACATCGCCTCGCCCAGGCCCGGCACGTTGGCGCAGACCCGCTTCCCGACCACGCCCGACACGCCCCGGTCCTCAGAGCCAATCCTTATCCCGAAGTTACGGATCAAAATTTGCCGACTTCCCTTACCTACATTAATCTATCGACTAGAGGCTCTCAACCTCGGAGACCTGCTGCGGATATGGGTACGATCCGGCGCGACGACTCCGCGTGGCCCTACCCGGATTTTCAAGGTCCGAGGGGACGACCCGGACACCGCAGCAACTGCGGTGCTCTTCGCGTTCCAAACCCTATCTCCCTGCTAGAGGATTCCAGGGAACTCGAACGCTTATGCAGAACAGAAAACTCTGCCCGGGTCTCCCGACGGCGTCTCCGGGTCCTTTCGGGTTACCCCGACGAGCTACTCTTAATGAGAGCCCGGATATCGGTTCCGCTGCCGGGTTCCGGAATAGGAACCGGGATTCCCTTTCGCCCAGCGAGGAGGGGTAAATCACACAGATAAAATCCCCCTCGTGGTCACAGGATTTCTCCTGGGGCTTAGGATCGACTGAGTCGTGTGCAACGGCTGTTCACACGAAAACCCTTCTCCACATCAGTCCTCCAGGACCTCGCTCGAGTATTTGCTACTACCACCAAGATCTGCACCGGCGGTGGCTCCAGGCAGGCTCACGCCCAGACCCTTCCGCGCACACCGCCGCGCCCTCCTACTCGCCCGGGGCTGTCGCACCGGTTCGTACCGGCTTACTGCCTACCGGCGGCCGGGTATAGGCACAGAGCTTTAGCGCCATCCATTTTCAGGGCTAGTTGCTTCGGCAGGTGAGTTGTTACACACTCCTTAGCGGATTCCGACTTCCATGGCCACCGTCCTGCTGTCTTAAGCAACCAACGCCTTTCATGGTATCCCATGAGCTCCCGGTTTAGGCGCCTTAACCCGGCGTTTGGTTCATCCCACAGCGCCAGTTCTGCTTACCAAAAATGGCCCACTTGGCAACCCTGATCCTTTGCTCTCGCGGCTTCGGTCAAGAAAGCCGGAGATCTCACCCATTTTAAAGTTTGAGAATAGGTTGAGGTCGTTTCGGCCCCAAGGCCTCTAATCATTCGCTTTACCGAATGAGACTCCTCCCTGTCAAAAACGGATGCCAGCTATCCTGAGGGAAACTTCGGAGGGAACCAGCTACTAGATGGTTCGATTAGTCTTTCGCCCCTATACCCAGCCTCTGACGATCGATTTGCACGTCAGAATCGCTGCGGACCTCCACCAGGGTTTCCCCTGACTTCGTCCTGACCAGGCATAGTTTCACCATCTTTCGGGTCCCAACGTGTGCGCTCAGAGTGCGCCTGCGGCCGTGGCCGAGGCGCCCCGGGAGTGCGGCCCGAGCACGAAGCCCAAGGCATCCTCCCACAGGCGTGTTGTGCGCCCCGCTTTCACTGCGCCCCCGGGTTTAGCATATTGCTCCCAGCGACTCGCGCGCATGTTAGACCCCTTGGTCCGTGTTTCAAGACGGGTCGGGAAAGAGTCCGAAGCATAAGCGCCGATGACGGGAGACGGCCAACCGTTCGAGGACAACCGGCAGACCACAACAGCCGAAGCGGGCCCGGGGACGTGGCCGGAAGCCACGGCACCCAGGCCACAGACATCAGGCTTGCCGCCGGGCCGAACGCTCTCTCGACGAGCGAAAGGGGATCCCACACAAGGGTCCCCCAAGGGGGTCATGGGGGTCGGGTCCCCAAGGGGGTCCCCGAAGGGGCCCCCAAGGGTTCCCCCAAGCGTCCCCCAATGGGTCCCCCAAGGGGATCTCTCAAGGGTCCCCCAAGGGGGTCTCCCAAGTGTCCCCAAGGGTCCCCCAAGGGTCCCCCAAGGGTCCCCCAAGGGTCCCCCAAGGTCCCCAAAGGAAATCCCCAAGGGGGTCCACCCCAAGGGTCCCCCAAGGATCCCCCCAAGGGGATCCCCCAAGGGTCCCCCAAGGGTACCCCAAGGGTCCCCCAAGGGTCCCCAAGGATCCCCCAAGGGTCCGCCAAGGGTCCCACAAGGGGATCCCCCAAGTGTCCCCAAAGGGTCCCCAAGGGGGTCCCCCAAGGGTCCCCCAAGGGTCCCCAAGGGGATCCCCCAAGGGTACCCCCCAAGGGTTCCCCAAGGGGATCCCCCAAGGGTCCCCCAAGGGTCTCCCCAAGGGGGTCCCCCAAGTGGGACCCCCAAGGGATCCTCCAAGGGGATCCTCCAAGGGTCCCCCAAGGGTCCCCAAGGGGGATCCCCCAAGGGTTCCCCACAAGGGGATCCACCCAAGGGTCACCCAAGGGGTCCCCCAAAGGGGTCCCCCAAAGGGGTCCCCCAAGGGGTCCCCCAAGTGGGTCCCCCAAGGGGATCCCCCAAGGGGATCCCCCAAGGGTCCCCCAAGTGTTCCCCAAGAGGGTCCCCAAGGGTCCCCCAAGGGCCCCCCAAGTGGGCCCCAAGGGGGTCCCCCCCCAAGGATCCCACAAGGGGGACCCCCAAGGGGCCCCCAAGGGTCACCCAAGGGGTCCACCAAGGGTCCCCCAAGGGTCCCCCAAGGGGATCCCCCAAGGGTCCCCCAAGTGTCCCCCAAGGGGATCCCCCAAGGGTCCCCCAAGGGAGTCCCCCAAGGGGATCCCCCAAGGGTCCCTCAAGGGTCCCCCAAGTGTGTCCCCCAAGGATCCCCCCAGGGGTCGGCCAACGGGGTCAACCAAGGTTCCCCCCAAGTGTCCCCCAAGGGGGTCCCCCGAAGGGTCCCCCAAGGGGATCCCCCAAGGGTCCCTCAAGGGGGTCCCCCAAGGGTCCCCCAAGGGGATCCCCCAAGGGTCCCCCAAGGATCCCCCAAGGATCCCCCAAGGGTCCCCCAAGGGTCCCCCAAGGGGATACCCCAAGGGTCCCCCAAGGGTCCCCCAAGGGGGTCCCCCAAGTGTCCCCAAGGGGATCCACCAAAGGTCAACAAAGGGTCCCCCACGGGGGTCCCCCCAAGGGTCCCCCAAGGGGTTCCCCCAAGGGGTCCCCCAAGGGGTTCCCCCCCAAGCGTCCCCCAAGGGCCCCCCCAAGGGACCCCAATGTTCCCCCAAGATTCCCCCAAGGGTCCCCCAAGGAGGTCCCCCAAGGGTCCCCAAGGGTCCCCCAAGGGGGTCCCCCAAGGGTATACCCCCAAGGTTCCCACAAGGGGGTCCCCAAAGGGTCCCCCAAGAGGGTCCCCCAAGGGGGTCCCCAATGGTCCCCCAAGGGGATCACAAGGGTCCCCCAAGGGTCCCCCAAGTTTCCCCCACAAGGGGGTTCCCCCAAGGGTCCCCCAAGGGGGTCCCCCAAATGTCCCCAAGGGTCCCCCAAGGGGGTCCCCCAAGGGGTCCCCCAAGGTTTCCCACAAGGGGGGTCCCCCAAGGTTCCCCCAAGAGGGTCCCCCAAGTGGGTCCCCCAATGGTCCAACAAGGGGGTCGCAAGGGGTCCCCCAAGTGGTCCCCCAAGGGGGTCCCCCAAGGTTCAACCAAGGGGATCCCCCAAGGGTCCCCAAGGGGGTCCCCGAAGAGAACTTTTAGAGAAACCTCAAATACAACCGGAACCTTTTATAAATATTGTAATAATTACATACACATCATAGGAACATTTTCCCAAGGGGCCCCCAATGGTCCCCCAAGGGGGTCTCCCCAAGGGTCCCCCAAGGGTGTCCCCCAAGGGGCCCCAAGGGGTCCCCCAAGGGTCCCCCAAGGGTCCCTCAGGGGGTCCCCCCAAGGGTCCCCCAAGGGGGTCCCAAGGGGGTCCCCCAAGGTTCCCCAAAGGGGCTCCCCCAAGGGGCCCCCAAGGGTCCCCAAATGGGGTCCCCCAAAGGTGTCCCCCAAGGGTCCCCCAAGGCGATTCCCCAAGGGTCCCCCCAAGGGTCCCCCAAAGGGGTCCCCCAAGGGGTCCCCCAAGGGTCCCCCAAGGGTCCCCCCAAGGGACCCCCAAGGTTTCCCCCAAGGGGGTCTCCCCCCCAAGGGTCCCCCAAAGGGTCACCTAAGGTTCCCCCAAGGGTCCCCCAAGGGGGTCCCCCAAGGGTCCCCCAAGGGGGGTCCCCCAAGGGTCCACCAACGGTCCCCCAGGGTCCCCCAAGTGTCCCTCAAGGGGGTCCAACAAGGGTCCACCAAGGGTCCCCCAAGGGGATCCCCTTGGGGACCCTTGGGGGAACCCCTTGGGGGACCCTTGGGGGACCCCCTTGGGGGACTCTTGGGGGACCATCTTGGGGGACCCTTGGGGGATCCCCTTGGGGGCCCTTGGGGGACCCTTGTGGGACCCGCTGGAGGGAGCCTTGGGGTATCCCCTTGGGGAGATACCTTGGTTAATTTTTCCTAACCCTTTCCATTTATTTGTTTACCTTTATATTTAAAATTGTTAGTAATTCCCCAAGGGGGTCCCCCAAGGGTCCCCCAAGGGGGTCCCCCAAGGGTCCCCCAAGGGGGTCCCCCCCAAGGATCCCCAAAGGGGATCCCACAAGGGTCCCCCAAGGGGGTCCCCCAAGGGGGTCGGTCCCCCAATGGTGCCCCCAAGGGGGTCCCCCAAGGGTTACCCAAAGGTCCCCCAAGGGGTCCCCCAATGGGGTCCGCCCAAGGGTCTCCCAATGGGTTCCCCAAGGTTCCCCCAAGGGGGTCCCAGGGGGTCGGTCCCCAAGGGGTCTCCCGAATGGGCCCTCAAGGGTACCCCCAAGGGTCCCCCAAGGGTCCCCCAAGGGATCCCTCAAGGGTCCCCCCAAGGGGTCCCCCAAGGGGTCCCCCAAGGGTCCCCCAAGGGTCCCCACAGGGGATCCCCCAAGGGGTCCCCCAAGGGTCCCCCAAGGGGGTCCCCCAAGGGATCCCCAAGGGGTCCCCCAAGGGGCTCCCCAAGGGTCCCCCAAGGTCCCCCAAGGGGCTCCCCAAAGGGTCCCCCAAAGGGTCCCCCAAGGGGCCCCAAGGGGTCCCCCAAGGGTCCCCCAAGGGTCCCCAAGGGTCCCCCAAGTGGATCCCCCAAGGGTCCCCCAACGGGTCCACCAAGGGTCCCCCAAGGCGATCCCCCAAGGGTCCCCCAAGGGTCCCCAAAGGGGTCCCCCAAGGGGGTCCCCCAAGGGGTCCCCCAAGGAGTCCCCCAAGGGTCCCCCAAGGGTCCCCAGGGGTCCGCCATGGCTCCTCCAAGGGTCCCCCAAGGGATCCCCAAAGGGCCCCCACGGGGGCCCCCGCCAAGCGTCCCCCCATGGGGGTAACCCCAATGGTCCCCCCAAATGGCCCCCAAGGGTTCCCCCAAGGGGTCCCCCAAGGGGTATCCCAAGGTGGTCCCCCAAGGGTCCCCCAGGGCGTCCCCCCAAGGGCATCCCCCAAGGGGCTCCCCCAAGGGGTCCCCCAAGGGTCCCCAAAGGGATCCCCCAAGGGTCCCCCAAGGGGTCCCCCAAGGGGTCACCCAAGGGATCCCCCAAGGGTCCCCCCAGGGTCCCCCAAGGGGTTCCCCCAAGGTGTCCCCAAGGGGCCCCCAAGAGTCCCCCAAAGGGATCCCCCAAGGGGGTCCACCAAGGGTCCCCAAGTGTCCCCCAATCCCCCAAAGGGTCCCCCCCCAGGGTCCCCCAAGGATCCCCCAAGGGTCTCCCCAGGTCCCGCAAGGGGTCCCCCAGGGTCCCCAAGTTCTCCACCCCCCAAGGGTCCCCAAGGATCCCCCAATGGTCCCCCAAGGGCTCTTCCAAGGGCCACCCCAAGGGTCCCCCAAGGGGCCAGCAAAGGTTCCCCCAAGGGGGTCCCCCAGGGGTCCCACCCAAGGTTCCCCCAAGGGATCCCCACAGGGCCCCAAGGTCCCCCAAGGGTCCCCCAAGAGTCCCACAGGATCCCCCAAGGGTACCCCAGGGTCCCCCAAGGGTCCCCCAAGGGTACCCCCAAGGGTCCCCCAAGGGTCCCCCAAGGGTCCCCCAAGGTTCCCCAAGGGTCCCCCAAGGGTCCCCAAAGGGTCCCCCAAGGGTCCCCCCAAGGATCCCACAAGGGTCCCGCAAGGGGATCCCCCAAGGGTCCCCAAGGGTCCCCCAAGGGTCCCCCAAGGGTCCCACAAGGTCCCGCCAAGGTGCCCCCCAATGAGTCCACCAAGGGTCCCCCAGGGTCCCCAATAGGCCCCCAAGGGTCCCCAAAGGTGGTCCCAAGGGGGTCCCCCAAGGGTCCCCCAAGGCGATCCCCCAAGGGTCACCCAAGGGTCCCCAAGGTCCCCAAGGGTTCCCCCAAGGGATCCCCCAAGGGCCCCCAAGGGGTCCCCCAAGGGTCCCCCAAGGGGGTCCCCCAAGGGTCCCCCAAGGGACCCCAGGGGTTCCCCAAGGGGGTCCCCCCAAGGGTCTCCCAAGGGGATCCCCACAAGGGGTCACCCAGGGTCCCCCAAGGGGTCTCCCAAGGGTCCCCGAGGGTCCCCCAAGGGGGTCCCCAAGGGCCCCCAAGGGGAGTCCCCCAAGGGTCCCCCCAAGTGTCCCCCCAGGGGGTCCCCCAAGGGACCCCAAAAGGGATCCCCCAAGGGTCCCCAAGGGTCCCCAAAGTGTCCACCAAGGGGATCCTCCAAGGGTCCCCCAAGGGGTCCCCAAGGGTCCCCAAGGAGGTTCCCCAAGGGATGTCCCAAAGGGGGTCCCCCCAAGGGTCCCCAAGGGGGTCCCCCAATGGTCCCCCAAGGATCCCCTAAGGATCCCCCAAGGGTCGCCCCAACGGGGTCCCCCAAGGGTCCCCCAAGGGTCCCCCAAGGGTCCCCCCCAAGGGGTCCCCAAGGGATCCCCCCAAGGGTCCCCCAAGGGGGTCCCCAAGGGTCCCCCAAAGGGTCCCCCAAGGGTCCCCCAAGGCTCCCCCAGGAGCCCCCAAGGGTCCCCCAAGGGTCTCCCCAAGGGTCCCCCAATGGGTCCCCCAAGGGTCCCCCAAGGGGGTCCCCCAAGGGTCCCCAAGGGAGTCCCCAAAGGGTCCCCAAAGGTCCCCCACGGGGGTCCCCCCAAGGGTCCCCCCCAAGGTTCCCCCAAGGGTCCCCCAAGGGGTCCCCCAAGCGTCCCCCAAGGGCCCCCCAAGGACCAGGGGTCCCCCAAGGGTCCCCCAAGGTCCCCCAAGGGCCCCCCAAGGGTCCCCCAAGGGTCCCCCAAGGGTCCCCCAAGGGTGTCCCCCAAGGGTCCCCCAAGGGGTCCCCCAAGGGTATCCCACAGGGTTCCCCAAGGGTTCCCCAAGGGGGTCCCCCAAGGGGCTCCCCCAATGGTCCCCCAAGGGGGTCACAAGGGGTCCCCCAAGGTTCCCCCAAGTTCCCACAAGGGGGTCCCCCAAGGGTCACCCAAGGGGTCCCCCAAAAGTCCCCCAAGGGTCCCCCAAGGGGTCCCCCAAGGGGTCCCCCAAGGTTCCAACAAGGGGGGTCCCCCAAGGTTCCCCAAGAGGGTCCCCAAGGGGGTCTCCCCAATGGTCCCCCAAGGGGGTCCCAAAAGGTTCAACCAAGGGGATCCCCCAAGGGTCCCCAAGGGGGTCCCCGAAGAGAACTTTTAGAGAAACCTCAAATCAAACCGGAACACTTTATAAATAATTGTAATAATTACATACACATCATAGGAACATTTTCCCAAGGGGCCCCCAATGGTCCCCCCAGGGGTCCCCCAAGGGGTCCCAAAGGGGTCCCCCAAGGGTGTCCCCCAAGGGTCATCCCAAGGGGATCCCCAAGGGTCCCCCAAGGGTCCCCAAGGGGTCCCCCAAGGTCCCCCAAGGGGTCCCTCAAGGGTCCCCCCAAGGGTCCCCCAAGCCGAGGGTCCCCAAAGGTCCCCAAAGTGTCCCCCAAGGGTCCCCCAAGGTCCCCAAGGATTCCCCCAAGGGTCCCCAAGGGTCCCACAAGGGTACCCCAAGGTGATACCCCAAGATTCCACCAAGGGTCCCCCAAGGCGATTTCCCAATGGTCCCCCAAGGGTCCCCAAGGGTCCCCCAGGGGGTCCCCCAAGGGTCCCCAACGGTCCCCAAGGGTCCCCCAAAGGGTCACCCAAGGTTCCCACCAAAGGTGATCCCAAGGGATCCCCCAAGGGTCCCCAAGGGTCCCCCAAGGGTCCCCCAAGGGGGTCCCCCAACGGTCCCCGAACGGTCCCCGAAGTGTCCCCCAAGGGGACCCCTTGGGGAACCCCTTGGGGACCCTTGGGGGACCCCCTTGGGGGACCCTGGGGGGACCCCTTGGGAGACCCTTGGGGACCCCTTGGGGGACCCTTGGGGACCCTTGGGGGACCCTTGGGGGACCCTTGGGGGACCCTTGGGAGACCCTAGGGGGACCTTGGGGGACCCTTGGGCGACCCTTGGGGGACCCCTTGGGGGACCCCTGTGGGACCCTTGGGGGATCCCCTGGGGGACCCCCTTGGGGGACCCCCTTGGAAGGAACCCCTTGGGGGACCACCTTGGGGGACCCTGGGGGGACCCCCTTGGGAGACCCCCTTGGGGGACCCCTTGGGAGACCCTGGGGGACCCTTGGGGGACCTTGGGGGACCCTTGGGGGACCTTGGGGGACCCTTGGGAGGGACCCCTTGGGGGAACCTTTTGAGGGACCCTTGGGGACCTTGGGGGACCCTTGGGGACCCTTGGGGGACCCCCTTGGGGGACCCTTGGGGATCCCCTTGCGGGAACCCTTGGGGGACCCCTTGGGGACCCCGTTGGGGACCCTTGGGGACCCTTGGGGATCCCCTTGGGGGACCCTTGGGGGACCCTTGGGGGAACCCCCTTGGGGAACCCTTGGGGGATCCCTTGGGGACCTCCTTGGGGACCCTTGGGGGACCCCTTGGAGGACAACCTTGGGGACCCTTGGGGGACCCCTTGGGGGACCCTTGGGGGACCCTTGGGGGACCCCCTTGGGGGACCCTTGGGGGACCCCTTGGGGGACCCCTTGGGGACCCCTTGGGGGAACCCCTTGGGGGACCCTTGGGGGACCCTTGTGGGACACCCTTGGGGGACCCTTGGGGGACCCTTGGGGGACCTTGGGGGACCCATGGGGGACCCCTTGGGGACCCTTGGGGACCCTTGGGGGACCCTTGGGGACCCCTTGGGGGACCCCGTGGGGACCCCCTTGGGAGACCCCTTGGGGGACCCTTGGGGGACCCTTTGGGGGACCCTGGGGGACCCTTGGGGGACCCTTGGGGGACCCCTGGGGGACCCTTGGGGGGACCCTTGAGGGACCCCCTTGGGGGACCCTTGTGGGACCCATGGGATCCCCTTGGGGGGACCCCCTTGCGGGTCCCCTTGGGGGACCCTTGGGGGACCCCCTTGAGGGACCCTTGGGGGACCCTTGGGGGATCCCTTGGGGACCCTTGGGGGGATCCCCTTGGCGGACCCTTGGGGACCCCCTTGGGGGACCCTTGTGGGATCCCCTTGGGGGGACCCTTGGGGGGGACACCCTTGGGGGATCCCCTTGTGGTACCCTTGGGGGACACCCTTGGGGGACCCTTGGGGGATTCCCTTGGGGACCCTTGAGGACCCTTGGGGGACCCCCTTGGGGGACCCTTCTTGGGACCCCTTGGGGGGGACCCCCTTGGGGACCCTTGGGGGACCCTCGGGGGACCCCTTGGGGGACACTTATTGGGATCCCTTTGGGGGACCCTTGGGGGACCCCCTTGGGGGACCCTTGGGGGACCCCCTTGGGGGACCCTTTGGTGGACCCTTGGGGGCCCCTTGGGGGACCCCCTTGGGGGACCCTTGGGGGACACCCTTGGGACCCCCTTGGGGGACCCTTGGAGGACCAACGTGGACCCCCTTGGGGGCCCTTCGGGGACCCCCTTGGGGGTCCCCCTGGGGGACCCTTGGGGGACCCTTGGGGGAACCTTGGGGACCCTTGGGGGACCCTTGGAGGACCCTTGGGGGACCCTTGGGGATCCCCTTGGGGGACCCCTGGGGGGGACCTACTTTGGGGACCCCTTGGAGGACCCTTGGGGGACCCCCTAAGGGGGACCCTTGGGAGACCCTTGGGGATCCTCTTAGGGGACCTTGGGGGACCCTTCGGAACGCTCTTGGGGGACACTTGGGGTATCCCCTTGGGGGACCCTTGGGGGACCCCCTTGCGGGACCCCTTGGGGCCCCTTGGGGGACCACCTTGGGGGACCCCCTTGGGGACACTTGGGGGACCCTCTTGGGGGACCTCTTGGGGGACCCTCTTGGGGGACCCTCTTGGGGGACCCTGGGGGGACCCTGGGCGGACCCTTTGGGGATCCCTGGGGACCCTTGGGGACCCTTGGGGGACCCTTGGGGATCCCCTTGAGTGGACCCTTGGGGACCCCCGTGGGGGACCCCTTTGGGGGACCCTTGGGGGACCCTTGGGGACCCCTTTGGGGGACCTTGGGGGAACCTTGGAGGATCCCCTTGGGGAACCCTTGAGGGACCCCCTTGGGGACCCCTTGTAGTGACCCCTTGGGGGATCCCCTTGGGGGACCCATTGGGGACCCCCTTGGAGGATCCCCTTGGGGGACCCCCTTGGGGGCCCCTTGGGGAACCCCTTGGGGGACCCTTGGGGAACCCCTTGGGACCCCCTTGGGGACCCTTGGGGGACCCTTGAGGGACCCTTGGGGGACCCTTGAGGGACCCTTGGGGACCCTAAGGGG
The DNA here is from genome assembly GCA_030220185.1 of Diploptera punctata. Classification (NCBI taxonomy): domain Eukaryota; kingdom Metazoa; phylum Arthropoda; class Insecta; order Blattodea; family Blaberidae; genus Diploptera; species Diploptera punctata. The sequence goes on from JASPKZ010008329.1 coordinate 119,037, forward strand.
GACCCTTGGTGGGACCCTTGGGGGACACTTGGGGACCCTTTGGTAACCCTTGGGGGACCCCTTGGGGACCCTTGGGGGACACCTTGGGGACCCTTGGGGGACCCTTGGGGGACCATTGGGGGACCCTTGGGGGATCCTCTTGGGGGACCCTTGGGGGATCCCTTTGGGGGACCCTTGGTGGACCCTTGGGTGCCCCTTGGGGGGTCCCCTTGGGGGACCATTGGGGGAACCTCGGGGGGCCCTTGGGGGACCCCCTTGGGGGACCCTTGGGGGATCCCCTTGGGGGACCCCTTGGGACCCCCTTGGTGGACCCCCTTGGGGGACCCCTTGGGGGACCCTTGTGGGACCCTTGGGCGACCCCCTTGGGGGACCCTTGTGGGACCCTTGTGGGACCTTTGGGGGACCCTTGGGGGACCCCCTTGGGGGACCCTTGTAGGGGACCCCCTTGGAGGACGCCCTTGGGAGACCCTTGGGGGACCCTTGGGAGACCCCCTTGGGGGACCCTTGTGGGACCCTATGGGGATCCCCTTGGGGGACCCTTGGGGTGCCCCCTTGGGGGACCCCCTTGGGGGACCCTTGGGGGACTCTTGGGGGATCCCCTTAGGGGACCCTTGGGGACCCCTTGGGGCCCCCCTTGGGGGACCCTTGGGGATCCCCTTGGGGGACCCTTGGGGGACCCTTGGGGGATCCCCTTGGGGGACCCTTGGGGACCCCCTTGGTGGACCCTTGCGGGACCCTTGGGGGACCCCCTTGCGGACCCTTGGGGGATCCCCTTGGGGGACCCTTTAGGGATCCTTGGGGGACCCCCTTGGGGGACCCTTGGGGGGACCCCCTTGGGGGACCTTTGTGGGACCCCCTTGGGGATCCCCTTGGGGGACCCTTGCCGGACCCCATTGGGGGACCCTTGGGGGCCCCTTGGGGGACTCTTGGTGGGGACCCCCTTGGGGGACCCCCTTGGAGGACCGTTGTGGGACCCCTTGGGGGACCCTTGGGGGAAGACCCCTTTGGGGGACCCCCTTGGGGGACCCTTGGGGGATCCCCTTGGGGGACCCTTGGGGGAAAATTTGGGGACCCTTGGGGGACCCCCTTGGGGGACCCTTGGGGGATCCCTTGGAGGACCCTTGGGGGCCCCCTTGGGGGACCCCCTTGGGGACCCCCTTGGGGGACCCTTGGGAGACCCGCTTGGGGGAACCTTGGGGGACCAACGGGGGACCCTTGGGGGACCCTTGGGGGATCCTTTGGGGGACCCTTGGGGGACGCTTGGGGAACCTTGGGGGACCCCCTTGGGGGACCCTTGGGGACCCTTGGGGACCCCCTTGGGGGACCATTGGGGGGATCCCCCCAAGGTCACCCAAGGGTCCCCCAAGGGTCCCCAAGTGTCCTCTAAGGGTATCCAAAGGGGTCCCCCAAGGGTCCCCCAAGGGTCCCCCATGGTTCCCCCAAGGGGTCCCCAAGGGTCCCTAAGGGGGTCCCAAGAGGGTCCCCCAAGGGTCCCACAAGGGGGTCCCAAGGGTATCCCCAAGGGTCCCCCAAGGGTCCCCCAAGGGTCACCCAAGGGGTCCCAAGGGGGTCGGTTCCCCCAAGGGGGTCCCCCAAGGGGGTCCCCCAAGGGGATCTCCCAAGGGTCCCCCAAGGGGATCCCTCAAGGGGGTCCCCCAAGGGTCCCCCAAGGGTCCCCCAAAGGGTCCCCCAAAAGGGTCCCCCAAGGGGGTCCCTCCCAAGGGTCCCCCAAGGATCCCCCGAGGGTCCCCCAAGGGTCCCCCAAGGGGGTCCCCAAGGGGGTCCCCCAAGGGGTCCCCCCAAGGGTCCCCCAAGGTGGTCCCCCAAGGGGGTCTCCCAAGGGGGTCCCCCAAGGGGTCCCCCAAGGGATCCCCCAAGGGTCCCCCAGGGATCCCCCAAGGGTCCCACAAGGGTCCACCAAGGGGGTCCCCCAAGGGTCCCCCAAGGGGATCCCCCAAGGGTCCCCCAAGGGGTCCCCCAAAGGGGTCTCCCAAGGGGGCCCCCAAGGGTCCCACAAGGGTCCCCCCAAGGGTCCCCCAAGGGGGTCCCCCAAAGGGGTCCCCCCTAGGTCCCCCAAGGGTCCCCCAAGGGTCCCCCAAGGGTCCCCCAAGGGTCCCCCAAGGGTCCCCCAAGGGTCCCCCAAGGGTCCCCAAGGGTTCCCCAAGGGGTCCCAGCCAAGGGTCCCCCAAGGGGGTCCCCCCAAGGGTCCCCCAAGGGGTCCCCCCTAAGGGTCCCCCAAGGGTCCCCCAAGGATCCCCCAAGGGTCCCTCTAAGGTCCCCAAGGGTCCCCCAAGGGTCCCCCAAGGGTCCCCCAAGGGTCCCCAAGGGTCCCCAAGGGGGTCCCCCAAGGGTCCCCCAGGGGGTCCCCCAAGGGTCCCCCAAGGGGATCCCCCAAGGGTCCCCAAGGGGGTCCCCCAAGGGTCCCCCTTGAGGGACACTTGGGGGACCCTTGGGGGACCGTTGGGGGACCCTTGGGGGAGCCCCTTGGGGGACCCTGGGATCCCCTTGGGACACCTTTGGTGGGGAAACTGGGTGACCCTTTGGGGGACCCTTGGGGGAGACCCCCTTGGGGACCCTTGGGGGACTCTTGGGGGACCCTTGGGGAATCGCCTTGGGGGACCCTTGGGGTACCCCCTTGGGGGATCCCTTTGGGGACCCTTGGGGGCCCCTTGGGGGAGCCCCTTGGGGGACCCTTGGAGACCCCTTGGGGACCCCCTTGGGGGACCCTGGGTGACCCCTTGAGGGACCCCTTGGGGGACCCCTTGGTGAATCTTGGGGGACACCTTGGGGGATCCTTGTGGGACCCTTGGGGGACCCTTGGGGGATCCTTGGGGGACCCTTGGGGGGGACCCCCTTGGGGGAACCTTGGGGAACCCCCTTGGTGGACCCCCTTGGGGGACCCTTGGGGGCCCCTTGGGGGACCCCCTTGGTGGACCCTTGTGGGACCCTTGTGGGACCCTTGGGGGACCCCCTTGGTGGACCCTTGGGGGATCCCCTTGGGGGACCCTTGGTGGACCCTTGGGGACCCCTTGGGGAACCCCATGGTGGACCCTTGGGGGACCCCTTGGGGGACCCCTTTGGGGACCCCTTGAAGGAGCCCCTTGGGACCCCCTTGGGGATCCTTGGGGGACCTTTGGGGACCCTTGGGGGACCCATGGGGGACCCTGGGGGACCCTTGGGAGACCCCCTTGGGGGACACTTGTGGGACACTATCGGGATCCCCTTGGGGGTACCACCTTGCGGGTCCCCCTTGGGGGACCCTTGGGGGACCCCCTTGCGGGACCCCTTGGGGGACCCTGGGGGATCCCCTTGGGGGACCCTTGGGAGACCCCCTTGGCGGACCCTTGGGGGACCCATTGGGGGACCCTTGGGGGAACCTTGGGGAGCCCTTGGGGGACCCCCTTGGGGGAAACCGTTGGCGGACCCTTGGGGACCCCTTGGGGGACCCTTGTGGGATCCCCTTGGGGGACCCTTGGGGGATCCCCTTGGGGGACCCTTGGGGGACCCCTTGGGGGATCCCCTTGTGGGACCCTTGGGGGGACCCCCTTGGGGGACCCTTGGGGGATTCCCTTGGGGACCCTGGAGGACCCTTGGGGGATCCCTTGGGGGACCCTTGTGGAACCCTTGGGGGGGACCCCCTGGGGGACCCTTGGGGACCCGTTGGGGGACCCTTGGGGGACCCCTTGGGGGACCTTGGGGGACCCTTGGGGGACCCTTGGGGGACCCCTTGGGGATCCCCTTGGGGAGACCTTGGGGGACCTTGGGGGACCCTTGGGGGAGACCCCCTTGGGGAACCCTTGGGGGTCCCTTGGGGGACCCTTGGGGGACCCTTGGGGGACTCCCTTGGGGGACCCTTGGGGGACCCTTGGGGGACCCTTGGGGAATCGCCTTGGGGGACCCTTGGGGTACCCCCTTGGGGGATCCCCTTTGGGGACCCTTGGGGGCCCCTTGGGGGAGCCCCTTGGGGGACCCTGGGGGACCCCTTTGGGACCCCCTTGGGGGACCCTTGGGTGACCCCTTGAGGGACCCTTGGGGGACCCTTGGTGGAATCTTGGGGGATCACCTTGGGGGACCCTTGTGGACCCTTGGGGGACCCTTGGGGACCCTTGGGGACCCTTGGGGGACCCCTGGGGGACCCTTGGAGACCCTTGGGGATCCCCTTGGGGGACCCTTGGGGGGACCCCCTTGGGGGAACCTTGGGAGGACCCCTTGGTGGACCCCCTTGGGGGACCCTTGGGGGCCCCTTGGTGGACCCCCTTGGTGGACCCCATGGGGGACCCCCTTGGTGGACCCATGGGGGACCCCCTTGGGGGAACCTTGGGGGACACTTGGGGGGACCCCCTTTGGGGACCCCCTTGGGGGACCCTTTTGGGGGACCCTTGGGGGATCCCCTTGGGGACCCTTGGGGGACCCTTGGGGGATCCCCTTGGGGACCATTGGGGGACCCCCTTGGGGGCCCCTTGGGGGACACCCTTGGGGACCATTGGGGGACCCCTTTGGGACCCCCTTGGGGGACCCCTTTGGGACCCCCTTGGGGGACCCCCTTGGGGGATCATTGGGGGCCCCTTGGAAAATGTTCCATGATGTGTATGTAATTATTACAATATTTATAAAGGTTCCGGTTGATTTGAGGTTTCTCTAAAAGTTCTCTTCGGGGACCCCCTTGGGGACCCTGGGGGATCCCCTTGGTTGACCCTTGGGGACCCCCTTGGGGGACCCTTGGGGGACCCCCTTGGGGGACCCTTGGGGACCCCCTTGGATGACCCTTGTGGGATCCCTTGTGACCCCTTGGGGGACCATTGGGGGACCCCCTTGGGGGACCCCTTGGGGGACTCTTGGGGGATCCCCTTTGGGGATCCTTGGGGGATCCCCTTGGGGGAACCTTGGGGGACCCTTGGGGGACCCCCTGGTGGACCTTGGGGGACCCTTGGGGATCCCCTTGGGGGACCCTTGGGGGACCCTTGGGGGACCCCTTGGGGGACCCTTGGGGGACCCCCTGTGGCGGACCCTTGGGGGACCTTTGGTGGATCCCCTTGGGGACCCTTGGGGACCCCCTTGGGGACCCTTGGGGGACCCCCTTGGGGGACCCTTGGGGACCCCTTGGGGTACCCCTTGGGGACCCTTGGGGGACCCTTGGGGACCCCTTGGGGGACCCTTGGGGATCCCTTGGGGGATCCTTGGGGGACCCTTGGGGGACCCCCTTGGGGGATCCCTGTGGGGGACCCTTGGGGGACCCCCTTGGGGAACCCTTGGGGACCCCCTTGGGGACCCTTGGGGGGACCCCCTTGGGGGACCCTTGGGGGGACCCCCTTGGGGGACACCTTGGGGGAACCTTGGGGGACCCTTGGCCGACCCTTGGGGACCCCTGGGGATCCTTGGGGGACCTTGGGGACCCTGGGGACCCCCTTGGGGGATCCTTGGGGGGACCCCCTTGGGGTCCCCTTGGGGACCCCTTGGGGGACCCATGGGGGACCCTTGGGGGACTCCTTGGGGGACTCTTGGGGGACCCTTGGGGACCCTTGGGGGACCCCCTTGGGGAACCTTGGGGGACCCTTGGGGGACCCCCTTGGGGGACCCTTGGGGGACCCTTGGGGGATCCCCTTGGGGGACCCTTGGGGGACCCTTGGGGGACCCCCTTGGGGGAACCTTGGGGGATCCCTTGGGTGACCCTTGGGGCCCCATGGGGGATCCCTTGGGGACCCTTGGGAGAACCTTGAGGGATCCCCTTGGGGGACCCTTGGGGAACCCCTTTAGGGACCCCTGGGGGATCCCCTTGGGGGACCCTTGGGGGGACCCCCTTGGGGGGACCCTTGGGGACCCTTGGGGGACCCCTTGGGGGACCCCCTTGGGGGACCCTTGGGGGAACCTTGGGGACCCCTTGGTGGACCCTTGGGGTTCCCTTGGGGGACCTTGGGGGACCCTTGGGGGATCCCCTTGGGGGACCCTTGGGGGACCCTTGGGGGACCCTTTGGGGACCCCTTGGGGGACCTTGGGGGCCCTTGGGGGATCCCCTTGGGGACCCTTGGGGGATCCCTTGGGGGACCCTTGGGGGACCCCTTGGGGGACCCTTGGGGATCCCCTTGGGGGACACTTGGGGGACCCTTGGGGGACCCTTGGGGGACCCCTTGGGGGACCCTTGGGGGATCCCCTGGCGGACACCTTGGGGGACCCTTGGGGACCCCTTGGGGGACACTTGGGGGACCCTTGGGGGATCCCCTTGGGGGACCCCTTGGGGGACCCTTGGGGGAAACTTGGGGGACCCCTTGTGGGACCCTTGGGGGACCCTTGGGGGATCCCCTTGGGGGATCCCCTTGGCGAACCTTGGGTGACCCATTGGGGGACCCCTTGGGGGACCCTTGGGGGACCCCCTTGGGGGACCCTTGGGGTCCCTTGGGGGACCCTTGGGGACCCTTGGGGGACCCCCTTGGGGACCCTTGGGGGACCCCTTGGGGGACCCTTGGGGATCCCTTGGGGGACCCTTGGGGACCCTTGGGGGAACCCTTGGGGACCCTTGGGGGATCGCCTTGGGGGACCCTTGGGGGCCCCTTGGGGGACACCTTTGGGGACACTTGGGGGCCCCTTGGGGGACCCTGGGGGACCTTTGGGGACCCTTGGTGGACCCTTGGGGATCACCTTGGGGGACCCTTGTCGGGACCCTTCGGGGATCCTTGGGGGACCCTTGGGGGACCCATGGGGATCCCCTTGGGGGACCCTGGGGGAACCCTTGGGGGACCCTTGGGGGACCCTTGGGGGACCCCCTTGGGGGAACCCTTGGGGGACCCTTGGGGGACCCCTTGGGGGACCCTTGGGGGACCCTTGGGGGACCCCCTTGGGGGACCCTTGGAGGGACACCTGGGGGACACCCTTGGGGGACCCCTTGGGGACCCTTGGGGGGAACCCTTGGGGACCCCTTGGGGACCCTTGGGGGACCCTTGGGGGACCCTTGGGGGACCCTTGGGGGACCCTTGGGGGACCCTTGGGGGAACCCTTGGGGACCCTTGGGGGACCCTTGGGGGACCCTTGGGGGACCCCTTGGGGACCCTTGGGGGACCCTTGGGGGACCCTTGGGGGACCCTTGGGGAACCTTGGGGACCCTTGGGGGACCCCTTGGGGACCCTTGGGGGACCCCTTGGGGGACCCCCTTGGGGGACCCTTGGG